>JAGFBZ010000841.1:600000-762270 GCA_018398805.1 Hirundichthys speculiger | reverse complement strand
TTTGTTTCAACAATTTTTATTGGTTTTTAGCAGTGAGTTAACAAACAGACATACAAACAATAATAATAATCAAAATACGTATATGAAAAAGTATATATATATATATATATGCATACATAAATAAAAAGTAATAATAAAATAAAATAGAACTTAGGGTATCTTGCATACGCACATATATAGGAACATATACTGTATACATATAAACAAAAAATAAAATAAAATAAAATAAAAAGTTTACACAACAAAATGGTGGCTGCATTACACAAATAATGATGAAAACCAGCCCACCCTCCTCCCACGCCTTCCCGGACCCACAGAACTTTCCCTACGGCCTCTTAAAGTTCAAGACTTTGCAAGAATATTGGGGGTTTCTAGCCCGGGTTTACATGGATTCAACAAGGGTACGTTCAACAATCCAGAAGGAGGAGGTTAGTAAATAAAAATGATGAGAATATTGGTAATAGTAATAACAATAGTAATTAATTGAAAGGAGAGAGAAAAGGGAAAAAAAAAAAGAAAGAAAGGGGAAAGGAGAGAGGACAGAGAGAAAGAAAAAAAAAAAAAAAAAAAAAAAAAAAATCAATATGAATATATAAAAATAAATAAATAAATAAATAAAAAATAATGCAAAAGCAACCAAAACCACACGTACATACACACACACACACACACAAACACACGCACACATACACACAGCCAAAAGGAGAGGGGGGGGGGGGGGGGGTCTCACTTCAGTACTGGTATCCTAGTCCTCAGTTAGCGGAACTTGTAAGCTCTTATAATACTCTAGAAAGGGGGTCCAAGTCCTCTCAAACTTTTGCAGGGAGCCTTTAAGAGTATACCTGATCTTCTCAAGTGTAAGAAAGTGCATTATATCTCTGATCCATCTCGAAAAGGTGGGGGGGGCGTCTTTCTTCCAAGAGAGGAGAATGAGCCGTCTTGCAATCAGGGAAGTGAATGCTATGACTGCCCCAGCCTTGCCCTTAAGGCCACGGATTTCAGGGGTACATCCAAATAAAGCACATATGGGGCTGGGGGTGATATCTTTTTGAAACACTTTAGTATAGGCGTCAAAGATGTTGGCCCAGAATGTGTTTAATTTGGGGCAGGACCAAAACATGTGTATATAATCTGCTGGTTGACCCTTACAGCGGGGACAAGAAGAGTCCACATTGGGAAAAATTTTTGCCAGTCTTGCTTTGGTCAAGTGTGCCCTCAATACAATTTTGAGTTGTATTAGGCTATGTCGAGCGCAAGGGGAGGACGAGTGTATTAGCCTAAGTGCTGCATCCCACTGATCATCTGTCATTACTGCTCCGAGATCATGCTCCCACAGCCTCCTAACTTCCTGCAGAGAGTGAGAGGTAATATTGCATATACTGTTGTAAAGAGTGGAGATCAGACCTTTACGATCCAGAGGCAGAGAAAGAATATTATCAATTGCATTGTTGATTGGAAGATCTGGAAAGGACGGAATACTTTTCTGGACATAGTGTCTGAGCTGAAGATACCTAAAAAAATTGGATTGCGGTAAGTCAAACAATTGGGAGAGTTGTGTAAATGATCCAAATTTACCATCTACAAATAAATTAGAGAAATGGATTTAATGCCCTTTGAGCTCCACACGTTAAAGGTAGAGTCAGACAACGAGGGTGGGAAGCTATAATTGTTTTTAATGGGTGAATGCACAGATGTTGTCTGGAGTTTAAAATGTCTCCTAAATTGTGACCAAATTCTGATTGAATGATATAACTGGGTTAGACTGAAATTGACGTAAATCAGGGGGTATAGAGGCACATAACACAGAGCTCAAATTAATTGGACTACTAGCCTTTTCCATTTGTATCCAAGCGTCAAGTCCGCCTGGTTCATCTCTCTCCCTCCAGTGTAACATGGTTTTTATATTGCATGCCCAATAGTAATAAATAAAGTTAGGTAGCGCCAGGCCAGCAAGCTTTTTAGGTCTTTGAAGGCCATCTCGTTTGATTCTGTGAGGTTTACCATTCCAAATAAATGATAATATGTTGCTTTGAAGTAAATTAAAAAAGTTTTTTTTGATCAGAATTGGGATGTTTTGAAAGAGATAAATGTATTTTGGTAGCACAATCATTTTTATAAGACTGACCCGACCGACTATGGATAGGGGGAGCTTTGCCCATCTAGCCATGTCTTTTTTTTACATTTTTCAAATAAGATAGTAAAGTTTTTTGTGAAGAGGGATGCAAAAGTGGGAGTGATCTCAATTCCAAGATATTTGAAGCCTTTCCGGACAATTCTAAATGGGAGGTGAGAAGCAGGAATTAGAGTGGCAGACTGATTAAGAAGAAATATTTCACTTTTATCATTGTTAATTTTATATCCTGACAGTTCCCCAAATTGAGTTAAGATGCGGAGGATGACAGGAACAGAATTTACTGGATCAGCAACATACAAAATAATGTCATCTGCATATAAAGATATTTTGTGTGAAATGCCCCCCCGCTCTATTCCCAAGAAGTCAACTGATTGCCTGAGAGCGGCAGCCAGGGGTTCTATGGCGATGGCAAAAAGTAAGGGGGAGAGGCTACATCCCTGCCGTGTGCCTCTGTTGAGAGAGAAGAATTCAGATTGTTGACCATTGGTGATAACTGAGGCTACAGGATGGGAATAGAGGAGTTTTATCCAGGAAATGAAAGAGTCGTCGAATCCAAATATTTTCAGAGTGAAAAATAAATACTGCCATTCGACTCTGTCGAATGCTTTTTCAGCATCGAGAGATATAGTTATTTCAGGTGAGTGGGATGGAGAGGAGTAAACAATATTAAGAAGTCTCCTGAGATTTGAGCTAGAGTGTCTGTTTGAGATGAAGCCCGATTGATCTGGTGAAATTATTTGTGACATAACCTTCTCCAATCTTGTAGATAGTATTTTAGATAGGATTTTATAATCTGTATTTAAAAGGGAAATGGGGCGATATGATGAACACTGGAGCAAGTCCTTACCTCCTTTAGGTAAAAGTGTTATTGTGGCCTGGCGTAAGGTTGGCGGGAGATAACCTAAGGACAAAGATTCATTTAGCATGGCTCGAAGCAGAGGGCACAGTTGAAGTGCAAATTTTTTATAGAATTCAGAAATGTAGCCATCCGGGCCAGGTGTTTTGTTACATTTTAAAGAATTAATGGCCTGTAAAATTTCTGCATCCGTAATCTCACTTCCCAGTAAATTGTTATGGGTGGCTGAGACAGAGGGAAGAGTGAGTTTATCAAAAAAGGACTGGAGCTTAGAGGGATTGCCATCACATTGAGAGTTGTACAGGTTACTATAATATTGTTTGAAAACATTATTAATTTCAACATGGTCTATTATTAGTTCACCTGTTTCATTGTGGATCTTAGGAATAAGACGGGAGGACAAGGTCTGGCGAGCCTGTTGGGCTAGCAGCTTGCTGGCTTTATCGCCCGAGTCATAAACCTTAGATTGAGCTTTGGAAAGCAAGTATGCAGCTCTGTCAGTAGAGAGTAAATTATATTCTGTCTGCAGCCGCAGTCTTTCTTTAAAAAGAGGCGGCGAGGGGGAGGATGAGTATTGACTATCAATTTCTGCAATGGATCGTGAAATGTCATTTAATTTGGATACCCTTGCTTTCTTTGCTCTGGAGGAATATTCAATTATTTGGCCACGAAGATAGACCTTGAGAGTCTCCCACAAAGTAGAGTGGGAAATTTCTGGGGAGGTGTTAGTTTCAAGGAAGAGGGAGGTTTGAGAAGCGATATGGTGTATAAATTGTTCATCAGCTAATAGGAGAGGGTTAAGTCTCCAGCTGCGGGAAGGTCTGAAGCAGTTGGGTAGCGTCATATAAAAAGAGACAGCGCCATGGTCTGATATTGAGATGCTATGATATGAGCAAGAAGTAACATTACCTAATAGTCTGTTATCTAGGAGAAAATAATCGATCCGGGTGTAGGTGTGATGGGTATTGGAGAAAAAGGAGAATACTTTTTTGTCATCAAACTTAAATCTCCAAATATCTGAGACACCATATTGTGAAATGAAACCATTTATAATTTTGGCTGATTTGGTGAGGGATTGCGGTTTATTTGATGATCTGTCTAATATAGTGTTAAGCACGCAGTTAAAATCACCTCCAATTATCAAGTTGTAATTATTATCACTGGGTATGGTAGAGAAAAGTTTATCAAAGAAGTTACCATCATCGAAATTTGGGGCGTAAGCGTTGACCAAGATGACAAGACTGGCAAACAGCTGACCCGAAACAATGACATACCTCCCATTAGTATCAGCGATCACCTCCTTAGCTTGAAATGGTATGTCTTTATGTATAAGAATAGCCGTCCCTCTGGCTTTGGCGTTGAACTGCGAATGAAATACCTGGCCGACCCAACCTCTTTTAAGATGATTTACATGGTTATTCTTCAGGTGAGTTTCCTGTAAGAATGTTATATCTGAATTTAATTGTTGCAAATAGGACCAGATTTTCTGTCTTTTTATCCATGTGTTCATACCTTTTGCATTTAAAGACAGAAAGTGGATGGGACGACTTGCATTGCAATTAGATATAGTTGGCATATCTTAGGGGGTTATGGGTATGAATGATAGGGCAGTGAGACCAGGAGAGGAGGGGGGGGGGGGGGGGGCAACACGTGGGCGCACACACACACACACATGCACACACACGCACACACAACAACAGCAACAGCAACTCCAGCTGACATGCTGAAGAGAGGCATCGAAGTGGGAACAAGAGCTTTGAACGCAGCTCTTAAAGGAGCCGTTTGTAAGATTATGGCCAAAACTGGTACTGCAGTCACTTTCAAAATACTGTTGAGCGGCGTGTACCCTCCCCCTCCTCCCCGACCAGAGGTTGCCAGGTCGGCTACAGAATGCAGCAGGAACGTAGGCTGTCATGGCAAGCGACGAGTCCTACACAGTAAGTTTATTTTCTGTTAATTATATTTAATGCTTTATGAAACATCTTTTGCGAAGTAATAATGTACTGCAAAATTTACTAATGGCGATTAGCCAAATAGAATCGTAAATGTTACCACATTTCAGTCGGAGCATAAGTTTTCAGTTAGTTACCCTGTTAAAAATGTCTTTATTAGGCTAGTGTTGCGATGTAAAGCTTTTTATGAACGCATTTGAGAAATCCATGCAAATTCTAATTTTGGGCTATGCAGTAATTTATTGTTTGGTTGGAAACACTATAGGCTCATATCGATGGTAACTTTTTGTAACGTCGACAATACCACATGTAAAGTCGAGGGTAATTTTCCTAAAATACATCAGGCTATATGAAAAATTACATGACGTGTAGAATTTAAATCAAAAACATGTCCAAAAGTTCCATGTATGTGGACCAAATTATGCGCTTTTGGTATTGAGGATGTTGCCGTGGAATTACGCCTGATACTTCCAAACTAACACTAAATTTATTGCACAGGCTAAAAGATAGAATAAGCTTAGAACACAACGTTTATGTCAAGGTTAGCCTAGCACTTGTACCAGATGATCTTTGCTTGTACTGCTCTCACTTGTTTCAGCCTGATTTAGACCTCACTTTTGAGGTACACTCTCTTGAGGCTGATGAGAGCTGGGCAGTAAAATTATGACTTGTAATATCACCATCTGTATCTATGTCAGCATCTTATGTAGTTTTAATCAAATGTAAATGCCAAATGCTATTTTGTGGTTTGTTTACTTAGGAACTCATTCAAAACATGAGTGAAATGGGGCTACGAGCACTAGCAACCCGGATCTTCTCCCGAAACCCTGGATTGGTTTTTGATGCCCTGCCTCCATTGGATAGCACCACTCTCCCACCTGCAGCTGCTCTTCCATGGTGTACCTGTGGGAACTGCAGGGAGATGCCACAGATGCAGAAAGGAAATGCTGTGGCCAGGGACCTGAGCACTGCATAAGCAAGTTGCCTCATTTTGAGCTTTACTGCTTGGAAGATGGCTATTTGCATCTACACAGAGACTACAGGAATGATGTGTTGGTGGTAGCAGAAGTTACAGAGCCTGGTGATGATAATAGGCAGTTTAGATATGCTGCTTATCGCCAGTACACCAGGCAGCATGGATCACTGGGCCAGGGTAACCGTCGTGTTATCCCCAGCTGCTGCATTTGGAGAATAAGGGACAAATACCCTGACCCTCAAGGCCAGTACACTGGCTTTCTACCCACAATTTGAACAAACTTTACTGACTCCAGTTTACTTGAAGTTACTTGTTGTATATACTTTGTTTTTACAAATTGTTTTGTTCCAAGTTTGTAAAGAGCCTTCTTCCTTGTTCAATAAAAAAAGTTTATTTATAATAACAATGCTTTCCTTTTTACGATATAGAGGAACAGTAAAAAATAAATAAATAAATAAAACGAGGGATAAACAGTATAAATAGTATAAATAACTATTGAACAATTAACTGCTCTGTACTGTGGAAACTTTATGAAATGGTTTTAAAAGCTGCTTGTGGCAGAAAATGGGAAATGACAAGGGCTGAGAGGCTCTGGAAACGGGTTTCACTGGTCTTCACTCTGGAATGCTGACACTGAGGAGAGCAAAATAAAAACAGAAATTAGATTATTTTAAAATCAAATGTAATATGCATTACATCTAACTTGGTGTGTGGTATGTAGCCGCAGATGCAAAAGAAATAAACTGGTATTCTACCTACCAAGACCTCTCCTGACTTGGGTGCGCAGGAGTTCCTCCTTGGTTGGTGCCGGCACAGGGGGAAGAGGGCCGTACTTTCTGGGGTCATCGGGCCGAAGACTCCTCCGCCTGGGCATTCCCTTGCCAGCTAGCCTCTTTTGCAGAATCTTTGTTTGCAGTTCTGGGGGATGTAGCCATAGGTCTTCGATGTCTTCTTAGTGTACAGCATATACCTTTGGGCATTTTTCTTGTACAGCCTCCTGTACCTAAAATAAAAGCAGAGAAAATAGATTGTTTTACAGTACAGTGTTTTATATAGAGTTTCAATGGTGTAATCAGGTAAAATGGTTCCCAACATCCAACATGTAGAAATGAGCATGTCACTTACTGCTTGCTTCCATCAGACTTGCACAACTCTGGGCGGTCCTTGTGGTAGTTGTAATCCATCGCTGCGAGGAGCATTCTGGCCTTAAAGACAGGAGGGCTAAATGCTGAGTGCTTGCTGGCATACATTAAAATATGGTTTTGGAAGGACTCCAGATCAGCAGTGGACCTGTGGGGGTGGGACATAGAGACAATTTTTTGATTTTTTTGAAAATCACTTTCTAGGTACAGTATGTGTACACACTCATTAAATTACCTGAAGTTTCAGGTATTTGTGAACTTTGTTGAGCCATCGCTTGTTTCACACAAAACTCTTCAGGGCCTCGTGTGCCATGGGGAGCCTCGCTCAAGCCACTCTTGAGTTCCCCCCTGATTCCAAGTCTGCATGCTGGCAGCCTCCCTGTACCCACCTGTGTTCATTTGTGACATGGTGTAGGAGCCCAAGCCACAGCTCCTACAAAATACTACAGAAATATAATGGACAGACACAAAAAGCATGGCAATTGAACATTATTCACTGCTAATGATGATGATTGTTAGTAATGTAAGTGGGTCATCTGATTGACCACAATGACACCTCTGGATAGGTACTTATGGTAATCAATAAGCTAATATCCAACATCAAGGTAACATCTTGCATGTTAGTTTCATACATTATTGACAACTATTTTTCAAAAACTATAACAACTTACAAGAAACTCTTGGCAGGAATCAGCTGTTTTGCAGCACCACCAAAATTATTTCTTATATTTAGACAAATTCGAAAGCTTGAGAGTATTTATATACCTCTCCTCTAGAACTTCTGAGGCATCCACAGTGCACTCCTCATCTTCCAATGCTTCCTCTGTAGGTGGCAGGTCTTCTCTATAAATAGTTTTAGTTGTTTTAGACAAAAAATGCTTCCAAATATGAAATGAAAATGAAAACAACGTGGCACTGATCACTGACCGATTTGAAAGCGTTTCAGACGATGCATGTCCAATACTGGAGAGTGATGGTGCAGTCAGGTGGTGCTTCTTCCACTGTCTTTTACTTGGGGTTTGAAGTGCTTGGGCCATAACAGCTGAAGACACAAGCGTTTTTGTCATAATTATGGAACACTCTACACATTTACCATAATATGCAACAACCAACACATTTACCACAGACTAGTGTTCAACCAAAGATAATGCGGGGAAAATTACGTTTGCATTCGTCATCAATGGCTAACGTTTTTTATCAGTTCCATCAGAAAAAAGACTGACACTAATAACTAACGTTAGCAATGGTCAGATGGGTCAATTTGCAGCACGTGTAATACACAATATATGCAAAGAATGAATAAGAAATCGTTTTACCGTGGTAACGTTAGGCTACTGTCTCAATGAGGGTTTCACATTACCATGGGCCATGCTAATGTTTTCCACGGCATGATGACTGACGGGCTCCGCTTATTAGCCTAACGTTACATTGCTATTGTTAGCAATATCAGTCACCGTTTTTATATTCTAAATAATAATTATTTACCTTTTCAATTCGATGACCCACCTGCTCCATAACGTTATGCGCTAGCGTTACTGTGCACGAACATGCATAACTTTGTTTAACTAGTGAATACTCCGACGTAGTGAATACTGAAATTTCTTTGTTACCTTGTTCTGTTACCTTGCCCAAGTAAATTAGCGTTAGCCAAACATTTAGCTATGAATCTTACCTGTCCAGGAGAAAATCCGCAACGTTGGCGTCTGTCTTCAAATTCTTCTCCGCTTTCAGCCGCCTCCATCTATCAAAAGCATCTCCTATACAAATCCTTGTTTTATTTCGGACCTTGTCACGACGTAACTCGGATTCATAACGAGGTCTTTTTTGTTTTGGTAAACTAGCCATTTTCACATCCAACACGTTCGTAGCGGCTGCTGCGATAATGAGAGCGGAGCTGGCAACCCGGATGCCGAAACACTACTGACTTCCTGATTGGGAGATAGGTGGAGGGTGGCGCTTCAGGCCAAAACAAAAAATGACAACAAAAACAAGACTTGCAGCCCTCAAGTCCTCTTTTTAAAAGGGAATATCCTGGCTTGAGTGCTGTTGTCAGTGACATAAGTATTTGAAATGAACATGATTTTTAAATGTCTTTTGACATATCAGGGTCATTTTATGATTCGTTTTATTAATCTTCTTACATACAGCTCCTTTAACTAACAGCTTGGAGAACACCTAACTTACACTGAAACTACTCTGTTTCTTAAGTAAAGGGAAAAGTGTATATTTAAATTGAATAGAATAAACGCCCGTGCAGAGAGCAAAAGGGAGATTAAAAAAAAAAAAAAAAAAAAAAAAAAAAAAAAAAAAAGGGGAACATACACACAGAGGAGCTACTAATAGATGTCCTGATTAATATAGGGCCCCGCCACAAACATGTGAACAAATATAGGCTATATTAAGTGACATACGGTGGCAGCAGTATAGGTTTATATACAGTATAAGGGTAATAGGCACATTTTCCGTTCATAAACCTGAATGATGCACACGTGACACGACGTGCGTGAAGTCTGTGGGGAGCACAAATCTCTGTGTGTATAGGGTGAGCGACAGCGAGCGCCAAAAAAGACCCTCAGCGAGCATCTGAAGGCTTAATAAAGTTTATGGCGAGGCCATAACTTGAGCTTAACTGCTGTTTTGTTTTTAGGGAGACTAACAAAATAGATTGTTTATTGGGTCTTAACAAAAATAAACAATGAACAAAATGACCCTGTACCTTTTGGCATCGCTGCGCTGGGTTGTATTCATAATGTTTTCACTTTAAGAGCCGGCCGGTGTGGAGGTTAAACCAGGGGGGTTGTCATGAAGGTAGGAGGAAACTTCATCAGGTGAGGAGAAGACGAGCCTCCGGCCGTTCTTGTCGGTGACCTGGAGCTTCGCAGGGAAGAGCATCCTGTATGCGAGGCCGGCATTCCGTAGCTGAGATTTCACCGCGAAGTATGCTGCTCTATTCCTCGCGACTTCTGCGCTGTAATCCGGGTAGATGTGTATGTCAGCTCCGCGAAAGGAAAGTGCGCCCTTCTCCCGAGCAAGCCTGAGGATGCGCTCCTTGGTCTGGTAGTGGTGAATCCGCGCGATGAACGGCCGGGGGGGGTCGTCTTGTTTCTTACGGGGGACTGCGATCCTGTGAGCCCTGTCAACAGTTGGAGGAGTGGAGAAAGAGTGTGCGCCGAATGTTTCTTTCAAAAGTGCCTCCATGAATGCGGTTGGTTGTCCGCCCTCAGCTCTCTCGGGTACGCCGGTTATACGGATGTTGTTTCGGCGTGATCTGTTCTCGAGGTCGTCGGTCTTTAGCCGGAGGCTCTGGTTCTCTTTAGACAGGGCTAGGCAGGTGGATTCAAGGGTTGTCAATCTGGTCTCCATGTCGTTGAGTGAAGTTTCCATGCTTTGGATTGCCTGGTCGTGACGTTCAATAGTTGCATGGTCAGCGGAAAGTTGGTCGGAGAGTTTAGTTATAATGCGGTCTTCCATTGCCTTCAGAAGCTTCTCCATGTCGGCTAACGTTAGCGGCGGGTTGCTAGCATGTGGCTCGTCTTGGCTAGTTAGCATGTCGTCGCTTTTCGTTGGAGATTGCTCAGGCGTAGGCTGGTTCTGGTTGTGTTTTTTACTCCTGCCCATAGTCCTCGGCACTCCACACCGGACCACACAGGTCTGCACAGGCCGAGTGATGTACGTAAACACTTATTACACGGATTTAGACAAAATTTCAACAGAGCTCTCCCGGTGAGCGACCTACTCCGCCATTTTCCAAAACCGGAAGTCCATTTTAACCACATTTTCTAATCATTTAGAGAGGAATTGCTGCAATAAATTGGCTTAGAATGACCTATTTTACTGTCACGAGGAGAGAATATTGTAGAAAAACATTCATATCTACACTAGTATTAATACAGGTTTGCATGGCCTCACAAAATGATACTTATTACAAAGAGGTGGCACTTGTGATTCTAATTAAGTGAAGGAATCAGAATGCATGATAGTTGCAGTTAAAGGTGGGTTAGGTGTTCTTTGAAAAAACGGTTCCAGCAATCCAACTCAAGTGAGATTTTTCCCTCCCTCCTCCGAAAGGCTCCGCCTCCTCCTCTTCAGCCCACCCCTCGAAACCACGCCTTCACACGATTCATGACTACATGAACCACAGGGAGGGAGGGAGGGGTGGGTGGGAGTGCATTGATATTTGATGGACGTATTAGGCAGCCAATAAATGTAAAGATGATCAGTAAATTGATTGATCAGAGTTATTCTCTGATTATACCCTCTAGACTGGACCAAAACATTTCGGTTTTTTTTTTTAACAAACATTCTATTTCAGTGGGTGCAATGGGAATGTGAAAAGTTTTTCAGGCAATATTGTAAAAAGTGCTGCAAAAAAAAGAACACCTACTCCACCTTTAAAATACAGAACCGTTTTATTTTCAAATTTTGCAAACAACTTGAAAGAACATTGTGTAAAAAAATAAACATTAACTACACAATGTAAACAACGTTCTCGAGATATTTCAACAAATAAATAGTAAACAAAGTATGCAACTTGCAATATTCAAGTTTTGAAAAAAAAAGATTATCCTGTAGCAGCATATAAACAATATTCACACATTACAACTTTATGGACAAACTAAATATATAATAAATAATAAATAAGGCCTCTTTGACTTGACTTTTCTACAGCAGTAAAGTTACTAGCGTTAGCTGCAGAGGATGCAGATCTCAGCTTCATCCATTCCTTGTATTCTAACAAATGTTTGCGGCTTAGGTGGTGTGGCAGATTGCTGGTGTAGCCTCTTCTTCACACTATTTCAACTGATTATGTACCTGCATCAACAGTTTAAGTACTGCTTTTTAGATATGACAGTATTCACACATACTGCACTGAATACTCAAATAACTTTAACTTATGCTTACAATCTTGACAATGTTTTCTAGGTTTTCCTGTCATCAGAATTCAAATAAAATGGAACAATTCAAAAAGGGAACCAAAGAGCAAAAGAAAGATTTATGGGCAATGGTTGGTGGAAGGGAAGTCCTGGTCAAATCAATGAGGAGCACAAACATCATGAACAGCAATCTGGTCTCAACTATCCATGTCACTCTTCGGTCATCCATCCATCCATTATCTTCTGCTGAATTCGTAGTTGGGTCATGGGAGCAGCAGCCTATGTAGAGAGGCCCAGACCTCCCTCTCCTCAGCTGCCTCCTCCAGCTCCTCCCAGAGAAGGCAGAGGCACTCCCAGACCAACCAACAACCAGCTCCAGTAAGAGTTGAAGATTCCCACCTGATGGTGCCAACAGGACCAAGGGATGAACGCCTGACGCCACCGAACTGGAACCCCTCCACTCCATAGCCTAGAAATTCTAACCATAAACGTCATGACGCTCTGGTGAAGACCATAAAAACAACCATCATTGGTTGTGAGAGATTTGGTTTCTGTACAAGAGGGAAAATTGGAAATCATTGATGGTAAAATAATTTATAGTCCACCTCAATGAGCATCCATCAGTTGGTGAAGAACCAATCAAGTCATGTCTGTCTGTCAGAGGACCAGAAGACCAGTGTCAGAGCTCCAATGCTGCATCTGATCAATACAAAACACAACATAATCCAGGGAATGACCAACAGAAGTTCCCACTGGAAAATGGATGTAGTGCTGACAAAGCAGTCACAAGTGAGGAGTCAAAAAGGAAAGGAAAAAATCCTGAAAGGACCCCTTGGAGCCAACGATGGCAAAAGATGCCCATGGTACCAGAAAGATTAATCACTGCAATGAGCTTTTATCATTCTATCATTCAAAAGCCAAAGTGTGAAAATTCCTCACAGTCGGGGAAGGAAAACAGCCCCGACTTAAACATCAGCACAGTTTGTACATTCACCTCTTGTAGTGCAAAAATACATTTTCCAAATGAAAAGGGAGCCTGCAGGAGACCCTGTGGTAAGAATATCTGTCCTGCAGAAAGGGAAAATAATAATAATAAATAAATCTTTATTGTCCACTGGGGTGGAAATTCATCTTTGGCTCACCAAGATAGATACAGAAAAGACATTGTGGAGTACAATACAGCAGTGAAGATCACATCGTAGAAAAGATACAAGATAAAACTGCACTAAGAAGAAATATACCAACATTAAAAAACCTGTTTCATAATCACCATCATCATCATAATCACCATCATCATCATAATCATCATCATCATCATCAATAATCACCATTATCATCATAATCACCATCATCATCATAATCACCATCATCATCAATAATCACCATCATCATCATAATCATCATCATCATCACCACTACCACCACCATCACCGTCAGTGCTGCTCTGGGAACAAAAGACTTCTTATAAATATTTTTGGTTGCCAGCGGAACTCTGTAGCACCTACCAGAGTTCAAAAGCACAAACTCTCAGGAGAGAGGATGGGAGCCATCAGCTGCGATGCTCAGAGCTTTCCTCCTTAACCTCTCTTTGTACAATAGGCACAAAGCCTTTTGGGGCTTGCCAATGATTTTGCTAGCCATTGACACAATCCTAGACAATTTGTTCAAGAGTTTACAGTTTAGATGACCAAACCAGGCAGAAAGGTGAAATGTCAAGACACTCTCAATCATGGTTTTATACACTAGTTCTAAGACCTGCTGACTAACACTGAAGCTGTTCAGCTTTCTGAGTAAATAGAGTCGCTGGGAACATTTCTTGTAAACATACTCTGTGTTTCCAGAGAAGCTCATCTGGGAGTCTAGAACTGTGCCTGGATATTTAAAGTTCTCCACAGTTTCTATTAGTTGGCCATCCAGCGAGACTGGCAGTATAGTAATATCAGGTTTAAACATGATTATTTCCTTTGTCTTGCCAACATTAATTTCTAGCTGGCTAGTGTGACACCATCCTTCAAGTGCCACAGTGTGAGCAAGATAGGCATCTACACCATGTGGATCTGATTTAAGTAACAGGGCAACTAAGGCCATATCATCTGCATACTTAATTAGTTTAAAACATTGCTCGTTGATCATAAATTCATTAGTAAAAAGCAAGAATAACACAGGGAACAGTACGCTTCCTTGTGGGCAACCTGTGCTCACAGTGAGCACCTCTGATGTGTTCTCCCTAGCACAAACCCTTTGTGGGCGACAGGAAATAAAGTCCCTAAACCACCAAATTGGGCTGGGATGTACCTTGAGATCAGCAGCCCTTTTCAGCAGGATATGGATCTTCATTGAATTAAAAGCTGAGCTGAAATCTGTGAATAGGACCCTAGCATATCCTTTAGAGTGCATAAGATGTTGTGTGACTGCATTAAGCATGGTCAGCAATGCATCGTCTTTACCTCTGTTCCTCTTATACGCAAATTGAAATGGGTCCATCATCGTTGCTACAGATGTAGTTAAGAGGCTAACCAGGACCCGTTCCATAGTTTTACATAGTACAGAGGTTAAAGCAATAGGCCGAAAATCATTACGTGAGCTTGCACCTGGCTTCTTGGGCACAGGCCTGATTATAGAGTGTTTCCATGATAGCGGCACTGTGCCACTGTCTAAAAGGAGCTGAAACAGCCTAGTTGACGCTCCCTTAAGTTGGAAATAACAAGCTTTAAGAATCCTAGGCTTGACACACAAAATGACACACAAACTGGGAGAATAAAGATTCAGAGCAGTAACAAACCTAAGAAGAGGTAAAATTGGGAGGGAACTGCACAAAGGAGTCAGTCAGTCCCACCAACATGTCTTCCGTGGAGGATGCTGAGCCTGTGGACTTGGAGGTGGACTCGTTCATTACCGGAGCTGAGGTTGCTGAGGTAGTTAAGAAGCTGCACAGTAAGCGGGCTCTGGGGGTGGATGAGATCTGCCCTGATTTCCTGAAGGCTCTGGATGTTATAGGACTGTCTTGGTTGACACGTCTCTGCAGCATCACATGGAAATCGGGGGCAGTACCTCTGGATTGGCAGACCGGGGTGGTGGTTCCCCTTTTTAAGAAGGGGGACCGGAGGGTGTGTTCCAATTACAGGGGAATCACACTCCTCAGCCTCCCTGGTAAGGTCTATGCAGGGGTGCTGGAGAAGAGAGTTCGATTGATTGTCGAATCCCAGATTCAGGAGGAACAATGCGGGTTCCGTCCTGGTCGTGGAACACTGGACCAGCTCTAGACCCTCACTAGGGTCCTGGAGGGAACATGGGAATTTGCCCAACCAGTCCACATGTGTTTTGTGGACTTGGAGAAGGCATTTGACCGTGTCCCTCGGGGGGTCCTGTGGGGGATACCCCAGGAGCACGGGATGCTGGGCCCATTGTTACGGGCTGGCCAGTCCCTGTACAAATGGAGTGGGAGCTTGGTCCGCATTGCCGGTTGTAAGTCGGATTCGTTTTCAGTGAGAGTTGGACTCCGCCAGTGTTCTCCTGTCATTTAACACCATGAGCATCGTTAGCTACCTGAACAAGGCGTTGGCTGTTTGTTCAAACCAGATGACATGGAGAGACTTCAAACATTCACACTCCTGCACATGTGCTCAAAGCTCTCATTGTTATGGTAAATTTGTATATCTCTGCTTTAACCACTAGAAGACCAAAGGATCTGAGTAAGACTGAATAAACTTAAAATAACACGACTTGGCTTCTGCCTGGAATAGAGTGAATTAATTCTCCGTTTTCATGCAAAAGGGTTCAGTCCTACACCTCAGCAGGTGATGCAGGAATGACACCAAGCCATCAGTGCACAATGGTTTGACAGAGTGCAACACAATCACCAGACAAAACATGAGACAACGAGAGACACATTTTGCAAGTCTTTAGGACACGTATGCATAACCTCAACCTTCACTTAGCTGGATAACAACTTGCAGATGCCAATGAAGGGCGACACACAGGAGAAACCCAGTTAGATAGAAGGACCACGGCCACAACATAATATCTGATCTAATATGATATCATCGCTCACAGGGCCGGCCCTAACCAATTTGGTGCCTAGACAAGATTTTCGGTGGCGCCCCCTTGCATCACAGTAGATTCCACTGCTAGTGTACATATTGTCACAAAAAACTTAAAAACCTTACCTTTGACATTCTTTTTGTTTAAATAATGCAATTGCACATGAAAATTTCAATTTAAAAAAAAAATTAAATACAATATAAATAGCTTAAAGAATATAATTAAAAAGTGTTAACAAGGGACATTAACTTATAAATAAAATCTAAATATGGCACTGAGCACAATAAGATATTAAAGAAACAAGTGGCCTCAAAAATAGGATTCAAATAATCAAAAACCAATATAAAAAACCAATATATAAATAAAAAGATGATCTTACAAAGTGGTGTTTTGCTACTGCCTTAACATGAATGACTTCAAAACTACACCATCACCTTCTCAATCTCACATAACCTGCTACAGCTTTATTCTCCTGGTTTTTCTTGCAGCAGTTATCTACAACAATGTTTCAAGAGGACATCCCACCTAAGGGTGGAGCCTGAGAAGAGCTTGAATAACTTTGTCAAGTACCTTCCCCTATTCAGTTTGTACTCTTTTAGAAAAAAGTTTGCAGCAAAAGCAGTGCAAGCTATCATCCTTACACTAAACTTTTTCTCCATTGACTAAGAGTCTATAAATAAAAAAAATAATGACTAAGTGTCATGTTGACACCTTCGTCCATCCTTCTGTTTTGGGAATGTGAAGCTGTTTCCTATTTTAAATGGACCACTGTAAACCAACTCTGTTCATACCTTATAAGTTAGAGAAGCTGGGCAGTGAGCTGGTCTATTGGAGGAGGAGCAGTGGTTTGTAACTATTGTTACAAACTGGGAAAACGTGACATCACCACATCAAAGTAATTAACATCATAACCCCTGCTAAATAGATCTGATATTTACACATTTGTCTCAGTAAGGGAAGCTAGGGGTTGTTACATTACTGTTTTCCATCACAAAAGGACCTTCCGTTACATTAACTGACGTTAAACTAACTAACAGATAGTTTTGGCTATTTATTGATGTTATGATAACAGTTAATGATTTTAATCAATCGTCGTGCACCAGAAAGTTTTGTACGTTTTGTCATTTTTAGTGAGTGAATCTGGACAAGAAGGTAACGTTAGTCGGAAGGGAGGAGGAGCGTCTTAGAAAAGTAGGCTATGTCACTATTATTATTATTATTATTATTATTATTATTATTATTATTATTATCATCATCATTAATATTATTATTACTACAACATAGTAGGCTTTGCTATGCAGTTAAATTAATGTGGGATTTTTCTTTTCTTATTAAGACATAATAATGACCAACTAGTTTTAAGAATAGTGGAGGTTGCACTTTTTTTCCTCCTCCCTTTCTGGCGCCCCTTGGAGGCACGGCGCCCTTAGCATTTGCCTATACTGCCTATGCCATGGGCCAGCCCTGATAGCTCATGATGTTTACATTCTATTACAGTCATTCAGGCAGTTTCCAAAAAAAAAAGAGGACAAAGACTTGAGGGACTCTGCAGGATCTGCATTTGCCAGGTTACAGACTGCCCCATCACTGACCACGGGACTGAAAATATTTGACTCTCTGTGTATTGATCACCAGATACAACACCAATACCATCCTGATTAATCTCAAGGCTTTGCAGGACATGATAAAAGAACACTGGGTCCCTGACTTGGAAGAAATTGAACAACTCAGTGACAGCACCTTGGCTCAGGAGGAAGATGATGGAATAAATGCCCACACCATTGTTGGTAGTTCCCCTCACTTTTCAGTTTAAGAAGGTTGTGGAGGAAGCCCAAAGACAGCTGATGCAGACTGGAGAGACCTCTGACATCCCTACTAAAATCCCTACTTCAGCCCAGGCATTACTGATTTTCTTCCTAAATTACCTTGACTGGTGTTGTTGGGGGACTTGAAAAGGTATGGCTGTGACCTCTGGCAAAACTGAAACGAGGAACACCAGCTGCCATGTTGAGAGATGCTCCAGAAATGTTGAGCTGACGATTCTAAAAGCCAGAGGTGACCAAGACCAGGAGTATTTGTGTGTTTCTCAACAGGGGAGATGCCAGGAACACATCATGTCTCATAGCTCCTCTGAGCAGCTGCTGCTTAAATCCATCGAAGGACATCACACACTCCCATGAGGGAGGAAGAGGGAGCAAAGCTTCACACCAGCAGATCCAGGTTTGACGAGACCGCTCCAGTTTCAAGGTGAGCCGAGATGGTACCAGACACTGAAGGTCCTCTGAAAATCACAGAGCTAAAAAGTCATCGAGACAAGAAGTGACCAAGATGGGAGAAAGTTTCCTTGAATACAAATGAGATGGGTTAGTTCACAAAGCGTCTCCTGAACCAGAACCAGAGAATGTATAGCCTCAGTGTTGTCTGCAGAACAAAGTTTTCAACCCATCAAATGATTCCAGAGTTTCATGTATTCTTCATTATGTTTTTGGATTCATGCCATCTGGTCAGGTGAGCTAACTGAGGTTGTTGTTCCTGGATTGAGATTTGAGTTTGATGCTGGAAGGAAAGATAGGAGAAATAAGACACTTTTATCAGAAAATGAAAAAACAAAAACAAAGAAAAGAACAATCCTGAGTGTGTGAGACTCTAATTTCACTTTATGAAATGTAAGAAGATCAAGATAAGTTTAGTTTAGCGTGGCTTTGTGTGTGTGTGTAAACTAAGCAAAGAAATAAGTTAAACTTGTGTTTGCTAAATGATGTCTTAATAACAATGCTTCTATTGTATCTTATTCTCTTTTTCAGTCGTTGGACAGAGACGACATCCCTGAGTTTACACCTCTTCAGTTATCAGTTATTGATCCTGGAAGTGGGATCTGTTCAACTGCACTGAACCGATGTTTTTGCAGTAACTTGTAGCTGGAGAAGAGGCTCCGCCCCCTTAGTTACTGTTGTTGTCAGGTTTATGTAGTTTAAAAAAAAAAAAAAAACAATTCTTGCTATCTGTTTGATGAGCCCAGTGCAACTGTTTGACCACCTCCTGGTCTCTATATCATCCTCTAAATGTCTGAATATGGAGGAACAATAGTTAACCTCCATATAGAGCGCTCAATATATCCCACAATTCATCATGAAAAGTAGAGCACAATCAGTGGTCACTAGACTACCATCTGTACGCTGAAGTTACCAAAATTCTCAGTATCGCCCAGCTCTAGCTTCGAGGCGTGTCAGTAATGGAGGGTGCGTTTCCACGAAGCACGTATCGACGGTTACTTCTTTTCGGGGAGGAGCCAAAAATTATGGCGTCCGAAGCCTCGCTGCCCGGCTGTACCACGTGACTTCTTCTAGAAGTGGTTCAGTTCGTCGCCGTGAAGTTCAATAGGGATATAAACCCCTCAGGCTCCGTTCAAAATGTGGGTTATTGATAGAAAGTTGCGGTCAGTTCAGAGTTTGGATAGAGATTTGATAATCTGGATACTAGAGTTTGGATAGTGTTTATATAGATTGGAGAGTTTAGAGAGAGGGATAGTTTGAAGATTTAGGAGAGTGAGGAGAGAATGATAGATAAGAGGATGAAGCCAGCTTGGAGGAGGATTTCCCCTGTGTGGAAACATTTTGATTTGATTACTCCTAATAACCCTCTGGAATACCAGGAGAGGGAAAATGACTGTACCCCCATTTATATAATCTTGCTCTTGCATTTTTTTGCTCATCATCATCATCATCTTCTGCACCATGTAAAAGGGTGTTTTTTTTTAAGGCCAGAGATGTTGTGGCAAAAGAAGGAATCACTTAAAACGAAAAACTGTTAAGAGACTGTTATTTATAAGTGAAAAATGAATCAAACCTCCCCTGTTCTGTACATCCTTGTCCAAGTAAACCAAGCATTATCAGATCCCTCTTCCTAGTTTCAGCAGCACTTCCACTGTCCTCTACCTGCTCAGGTCCATGACATTCTCCTAAAGTGACAGAAAACCATTATTACACAACCTTCTATATTATATGATACTACCATACTGGGAAACTTTAGACACACAGAATGCTTTCATGACAAATCTTATTATACACATATGTGATAATGTATGTAGAGAATCTATTTGGTCATACAGTCTTTGTAATTCATAGTCATTCCCAAGCTGTGGTTGAGATACGTCTGCCTGTCATCATACACCTGACCAGTAGGTGGTGTCGTGTCCACATGAACTCCGGGTAATGAACCCTTTCTTAAACCGATAGGCTGAAGTGGTTCGATGCCTCATGAGGCTTCATGTCACCATCAATAGTAGACACAAGTAGAAACTGGACTGGGCTCAATACCACACAAGGAGCTGTATCAGACTGGCGCTGAGTGGCAGGCAGAGTCCGGTTTATGATGGTTACGGGTGATTGAAGATAGGCTGCAGCTGTGGAGGAGAGGGAGAGCAGGGCGAGCAAAGCAGCACAACTGCAGGAAGAAGAGGGACAACAGGAGGCGCCAAAGAGGCAGGAGGTGCCGCCATGACAGGTAGTACTGACACTGACAGCGACTCATCTGGTTGGTTTGTTGGTTTGTGGTTGAAGTGACATGATGTTTGCTGTGACAAAACTAGAGTTTAGTGATCTTTCTTCACCGATGATAACATCAGGTCCTGTTATATCCTGGGTTACGTTGGAGATCTGTGATCAGCTTACTCAGACACAGGTAGGGTTTTTATATGTTACAGGTCTGTAAAATAAACTCTTTAAAATTAAATTTGATATTTAATTTTAAAGTTTTACACTCTGGTTGGAGTCATTTTGTGCTGAGCTGTTCCATTAGCAGCAGTATTACAAAACAATATAGAGAAAAATGATCAACTCTGCCAACAACGCAGAGTGGTTGTGTCTCCATGTTTTTCTGCAACTCTCTTTAGGCTGGTTGTCATGGGAACGTGAAGCTCTGTTAAGACTGCTGTTGACCAATGACAGCATTAGCCGTCGTCACGTGACTTGTGGTTTGGTTTTTAGGCTCAAGTGAAAACAACATTGTCTAAACACGAACCGAACTAAGTAAAAAAAAAATTATACAGTGTAATTTGTTATGATTTCAACTGCAGGTCATACAGTTTAATTTTTCACATTTTAAAGTTACTTTTATCTGGATAAGAGGTTCAGTTTTGTTTTCCTGTAACCAGTCATACCATTTCTTTGAAACTGAAAGTGAAAGCAACTGTTCTTCGGTATAAAAGGACACACTGACATTGTGCTGGCATTTACAGGAGGACAGTTGTAGTCACACCTCGTGTGAACGGTTTCCTGACAAACTGATATATTCTTCTTGGTTAAAAATTTTAACACATAGCAAATGTGAAAGATGTTAAGGTAGGTCTTTTCCTTTTCTACTTGGACTCATTTGTTGATATTGTCCTGAAAAAAAAATAGGTTGATCTCTTACCTTACTGAAATGTTATATTTATGCAATCTTATGTAAAGGTTTACATTTGTTCACTTTAAAGACATAGCATAAACATTTGAGTACATTTTTAAAAATGGATAGCTTGGAGGAGAGAGATTTATGTGTATATAAGGTTCCAGCAGATTCCTTTTGACCCTGCATAGGATTATATATATATATATATATATATATATATATATATATATATATATAGATATATATATATATATATATATATATATATATATATATATATATATATATATATATATATATATATATATATATATATATATATATAAACAGCACTTCACACACATTATATAATTATATATAATGTGTGTGTATGTAGGTGAAAACAGAATATGATGCAGAAAATTTTATTGGAATTCATTGTCATTGTTCCACTGGAGTTAATTTCTATATATCTTTTACATTTATGAAGGAACTGGTTTGAATTATATTGACATGACTGAGAATACATCTGTAACAATGGATTACTCAGAGGAGGAAGAGGTAATGTATAATTATCACAATAAAAGGAGACAACACAAACTCTTTACTTATATCATTTTTTTAACTTCATCATTTCAACTGTTTTCTATATTTATTAAGGAGGTTTTTGATGCAGATGATTCCTTCCTTGAGTCTCCCAGTGAGGAAGGAGGCTCTGCTGTCTCACTGAAAGCTGGCTGTAAGTATGACTGATGGGGGTGCAGATGTTCAACTTTAAGAAAGTCTTACAACTAAAATCATGCTGTAATCTTAAATTACAGAGTATTATTGCTCTTCTTCCAGATGTTCCTCCTCCAGGAGCAGTAACAGTCCTCCATGCTGGCAGTGAGACTGTTTCTCTGCAGTTTGTTAGATACCAGCTTCATGTAGAGTACACCTGTCAGAGACAGAGAGGCAGGGTGGTAACTGAAGACTGCAACAGAGTAGATGTTGGAGGACTGATTCCTGGGACTGAGTATACTTTTAACATCAAAAGGGTTGCAGACAATGGAAATGAGAGTGAAGCCACCTCTGTGTCTGTATTTACAGGTAAATCTGGTATAAAAATGTGATGCTTGAAAATCATTTCACAGATTATGGAAGCACATGTATTTTCTGAAAGGCCACAAACAGCAGATGAATTTGGCTTTTATCTTGTTTGAGGTCTGTTTGTCTTCATGGGTTTTTTGGTTGTAAAGGAATGTGTCACTTTTCAAATATATTCACTTTAAATTTAGTTCACTGGCTTGAACGTTTACCTGTGAAAAACTTTTTTTTTTTTCTTAATGTCACTGTCACAGCACCAGTTCCTCCTACTGGGGTAACAGTCTCCAGTGTCACCAGTGAGTCACTGTCTCTGCAATGGGAACGTCCCCCTGGTGAAGTGGAGTCTTTCACTGTGACCTGCTGCACTGAAGGAGAAACTGTGGAAGAGATGAAAACAGACACCAACAGAGTTACGTTCAGCAGCCTGAGGCCAGGGGTGTGTTATTCCCTCAGTGTTTCTGCACAACTGAGAAACGGAGCAACGAGTGATCCAGCTTCAATAACTGCCACAACAAGTAAGTCAACGAAAAACTAAAGGAAACAGATTAATAAAGCAGAATTATATAAATAACTGTTCCTTTAAAATGAAGATTACAAAGGAATATGAAACAAAACAACAGGATTTCCTGTTTTTAATGTGGTTGCCTGTTTCCTACTATCCTCTCAGCCGTTAACTTCAAATACACTGAGTCAACGAAAAACTAAAGGAAACACATGAATACAGTAAAAGTATATAAATAACTGTTCCTTCATAATGGAGATTAAAAATTAACCAGAAGAAGGAGAATCTGGCAGCAGACTGAAGAAAGTTCAGCAGGAAACTCGTGACCTCCACTCAGGAGTGGACAGGGTTTCACTATTCTGACTCTATTGTCACTTCGCCACTTTCGCTGTTTTCCATAGCCTGACACCTGCTTTGTACAGTTGCATATCTCCGGACATGGGCTGTTCTCCGTTCTTGAACCTCTGAACTAAGTCAGAATAGGAACATTCATAAATAGCTTTTATGGGAAAAAAAATTGCTTCTGCCCACACCAGAGCTTCCTCTTTCAGTCAGTTCAAAATCTACTGTACCTTTCAAAGCTCTGTGGAAAAGGTATTTGGTTTCTGCTGGAAAACTAGAGCATTGCAGCAAAAAACCACGACAAAGATCCAGGTGGCCGGACAACAGATCCGGATCTGGGGCGTGGGAGTCCTGTACTAAGGCTGGAAGAATCTGCGACTGTGGAGCGGTAGACTGTAGGTAGAGCTGTGGCTGCTGGTGGGTTAATTAGAGTGGTCAAAAGAGAAACTTTTATAGTGAGTTCAAACACTTTGAATAGCACTGCTTGATGGCTGTCTGTAAGGGACTTACTAATACTGACACCTGCTGGACATTAAAAATCCCTACAGGAAACCGAGTTGCCAGACTCAACTGACACCAATTTGATGACCTAGTATGCAATAATAAAATGTGTCATTGCATTGTATATGGCATCATTGCATATCTGAATTTAAATTTAAAGTATCTTTGATATCTTTAGATACAGATACATGTATTATAACTTGAAAATCAAAGTGACCGTGTTTGTAAATGAAGATGCTTGTGGACTGATTTTTTTTTTTTTTTACAAATTTTTATTCAAAAAAATAAGTGTTTCCAATGTATTGAACTTCAGTCTATTTCACTTTTTGGACAAAAGTTCTCCAGCCTTGGAAAAGACCCGCTCACAAGGCACAGATGATGCTGGTGTGTAAAGACACTGCAAAGGCACCAGAAGAGGTGCGGATACGTTGGCTTTTGGTTGTTCCAGTATCTCAAAGGATCCTGGGACCTGGACCAGTTCCCTGAACCCTTCACTCTCCACAATGCTGAGGGGCTGCAGTCCTTCAGGATGAAATTTAGCAGAGCTTCATCCAGCATCTGCTTCCTGGAAGCTTAATGGTTTAAAATAAGTAAAGAATAAATTCATAGGAGTTAATTATCAATAAAGCAACTGTGAATAAGTTGTAGAATGGCTGTATACCTGAGTTCATCCTGGGTGGATCTGGGGCTTCATTTTTATGCCTGGCCCTATAATGTCTCAGCATTGAGGAGGTGGACTTGATCAAATATGAAAGCTCTGTCAAGCAAATTCAACATTTAACCTGCAGAAAATAATATGAATAGTAAACTAAGAGTCACTTTGGAATGAATTTGTATTCAGATAGATCAAGTGGGAACTTTGACGATATAACAAGGAAATTAAAACAAATACCTTATTTTCCGATATGAGACCAAAATGGTGACATACGGTGGAAACCTTTCTTTTAGCTTGAGGCTGGTCCATGATTGTTGCTGATTCTGACGACATGTTACAAAAGATCAGAGTTTCTTTTGGCAGTGCATCCCGTCGACAGATATGCTTCCTTATAAACACAGTTTGGCGCGTCACTGTCAGTTCGATACAGTACCTGTATCGGTCAGGTGACTTTTTTTAAGGCGAAACGCGCACCGACACGTGCTGACACGGGTGTTGCTCTCTGAGCTCGACGCATGCGCCCACGCATCGGTGTTGCTGGACCCATCACTACCAATCAATACCCATCACTACCAACTGCTTTAAAATAAATTACTGGGATTAGCTTTAGTCTGTCAAGCCTGATATATGAAATAACAGACAGAGACTTGTTTCTTGATGCTGTTGTAGTAATTATAAAAGGGTGTGAACAGAAATGGGAGTTGATCTTCTGTGGAGGTGGACTGAGGTGACGGACCCCCAAACAGGGCTGCTCTCTCCTGTTTACTCTTGCAGATCGTAACTTTCTCTTTTTGTCTCTTATACTTTGTCATTGCTATTTTAAGAACATGAAGAGCAAAACTTATCATTCAATTTATTGATATGAATCTATCAGTTTGCTCTCCTTAAAAATCAAGTTTCTCTGAGTTAGTGGAAATCTGTTCCACACATCTCTGAATCACTGGCACTCACATTTACAGACCTACTAGTGTTACTGTTTTTGTCCTCGTCCTTCCACTGTTATTACATCCAGCCTTGTTTAATTACTGAGGTTGTTTGTACTGACTCATTTGAGGCTAGCTGGGCAGGTAGCATGTTTATTTGTTTGCCATATTGACTAACCTAAGGGGTGTACTACGAAGCAAGTTCGACACAAATCTTTACGGCCAAAAGCAACACTGTAGGTGTGAATAAAGCCAGAGAGGAGTGCTGGCAAAAAATTGCAGATCGTGTAAATTCGTAAGTTATATTTATTTCACCACTTAATGCACCTTAATTAATCTCCCTCCCTCCTTTAGAGCGCTTAAACTTTAAACTTAATGCAGCAGATTTAAACATTATGTAGGTCTGACTGTCCCATTATGAATGATAAATGAAAATCACTTTAGTTTTTTGCTAAATCTATGTGAAATTAATTTAAGATTTGATATTATCTGTGATACCAATATACACTCACCGGCCACTTTAATAGGTACCCTATCACCCTGGGGAATCTTATGAATGAATTATATTACAACATTTCACATGAAATGCCACGTCACACTGATTATCAATATAATGGACTATTAATTTATGTTACCTGCAATTTAGTAAAACGCTTCTTTTATTTGAAGCGTGGGCAGTTGGCCAGGGAATACTACAAACATATTCAGCAGTTCAGTAAGAGCAAGTACAGTATTACAGTATTCTGGCTCAGATTTTCTGCATCACCAACTGAATGCATGTAGGTTCCCGCGGCAAAGAAACGCAAAGAAACGCACACCGTTTGCGCTACTGTGAGCGCACGGCTGCGTTTGGTGGCGCTGCCAATATCTGGCTCTAGCAGATTACAAATGTAACGTATTCCCTCAGCTGGAAATCTCTAGCATTCATAGAGAATATGGTCATGGGAAGCCAGCGGATCAGTCTGGTCTCTGAATACTCTCCCTCCATTGCACAATCCTGGCGCTAAAGTCAACAGGATTGGGTGAAAGTCAAAGGGCGGCGCTTTTTAGAGCCAATTTGAGCCTAAACTCTGCACATAACCTGCTCCGGACCAGGTTAAGCTTGCAGAGTAAGTTACCATGGTGATCTAGCCAGGTTAAAAGAGAGCCACCTTCGTGGTACCGGAAATTCTGGCTTTAGACTCAACATACCTCGCTAACCCTCTAATCTCACTTCGTAGTATACCCCTCTGGTGGTTGTTCAATGTCTAATGGACGAAGTGTCCGGTCCCATGATCCATGGGTCTGGGATTATATATATTATTTTACATTTAGGCTTTAATCCCAGACATGTCTTTTTATACTGTGTGTGTTAACTTCTGGTTTCAACTAAATATTAGTAAAATATTTCAGTTTTAATAATTTAGGATAAAAACCAATGCAGTGATCTACAAGGGTAAAACAAAAAACAACAAACAAAAATAAAACAGTCCTCTTTCTCAGTACTTTCACTTTTCCTGCTCTCTCCAGTAACATTATCTTCTGTCAGATGATGCTAGTGGTCTGTTACAGGAACAGACATCTTTAACCTATATAATAAAATGCTCTAGGATGGTCACTTTTAAATTAAATTTTAGTTTAAACTGCTAAAAAAATACTATTTGAAAACAACTTTAAGTTGCTACTTCATGATCTGACCTTGTTTCATTCTCTCAGGAACATCATCTGTTTCTGAAACTGAAGATCATATGGTTTATTATTTAAAGCTGAGCTAACTAAAATCATTCTACAGTCAAACCTTGATGACCATCTTCTTCTGTGAAGGTTCAGTGTCCAGCCCAAGTAAACTGAATCAAATTACAATTTCTAACCCCAAATACTCTCAATTTTTTAACTTTAATTAACATTACTTTACTTACTTACTTTACTACTTTTTAAATAACAGCAAATAATCTTACCTCACAGTAAATGTGTAGCACTTACTACTAATAATAAAAGGAAATTGCTGTTATTGGACCAGGACTAGGTTTGTAAGAGCAGTAATTGGTTAAAACAATAATAAATGACCAGATAAAACAGAGAAAGCACCAAAGACCAAGAGTTAAGTTTAGAGTTGCCGGCTTTGTAAAAGTAGAAATATTATTCAGAACATGGGATCCTTTAAGACATTTAACATAAATAACATACAACATAAAAAGAAATTGCATAAATGCAATGTGAATCAAATAAAGATCTAAGTTTTGCTCAGTTATCCTTTAAATCAGCTATTCCCAAACTTCAGAATACCAAGGCCCAGTTTGAAATGTGAAAAATCTCTGCGCAGCCCCCCCAAACCTTTAATCACAACTGTGATCAACTTACAAGACTAAAAGCTGCATTGCAAAATTAATGTAAGGGGTCAAAAAATAAGGTGACACTTGTCATATTAAGTAAAGATGACAGTAGAGAAACAGTCAATTGGTTTGCTTTATTATTTCAAAATATTTTTTAAATCATGTAATAAATATTTTACAGTAATTAAAAACATATTTTAAAAAATTCGAGGATTTTAAACATTTTTCTTATTTTTAATAACCGCTCACGGTCCACCTGCAGTACTAAGACGGCCCACCAGGGGGCTGCAGCCCACCCATTGGGAATCACTGCTTTAAATCAAGAGTATCATAATGAATTCTTAAATCTTTAGTTCACCTCAACTTATTTAGTTTCAGTACTGTAGTTTGGTTATCTCAGTTGAGCTCTAATTAGTTCTTTAGTTTTAATTGTTACCTAGTAGGTTTCAGAGGTATTTGGTATAACTAGGTTTTAATCATCCATCTTTTAAATGTTAATCAACATATTCCTATTTTTGTTATAATTAAATCAAAAACATTTGTTATTTGGCTCTATCAATAGTTTATTACAACCAAAAGCAACAGGGAATCTCACTAAACCCACATGAGAAAGTAAACACCATCAATGCAATATCAATCAACCTTACAGTAATACACATTCAGAATATGCAACATAAACATGAAACATTAGGGATGCACCGAAAATTCGGCCACCGAAAATTTTCGGCCGAAAATGGCCCAAAAGTGCATTTTCGGTTTTCGGCTGAAAGACTTTTATCACCGAAACAACGCGGCCGAAACAGGATGTTGTGATGATGAACAAAAACCGCGGCCAGCACGCGCTTGTCTGGATAGAGGCCAACATGTCTGTGGTGTGGACGTATTTCAATATATCTGAGAAAGACCCACGGATAGCGATTTGTAAAACATGTAACGCTGAAATTTCAAGAGGGGGTGAATCTGCAACGAGTTTCTCCACGTCGGGTTTGATTTATCACCTGAAATCCAAACATCCCCATCGCCATTCTGAATATGAGAAGGCGGCGGCACAGAAAAGAAAAATCCTTCCGAGTGCGTCCACTCCGTCTGTGGCGGACGTATTTGAAAAGGCAAGAAAGTTTTCCAGTGATGGTGCCAAGGCAAAGGGCATTACACAAAAAATTATGGAATTCATTGCCTTAGTTGATCAGCCGTTCTCTGTTGTAGAGGATGTGGGATTTCATAGGCTGATAGACCACATTGAGCCCCGTTATTCCATACCGAGCAGACAACATTTCTCAGACGTGTGTTTACCTGAGCTGTTTAATGTTGTTGCAGCTCACGTCCATGAGCTTATAGCTACAGATATTTTTGTTGTAGTAGTCCTACAGAGAATTTTTTTTAAATGCACTGTGTTTTTATGAGCAGGCCAGCAGGCCAGTCAGTTATAGGCCTGTATTATTATTTAATGTACACCTGAGTGGGGTCAAGTTAAACATTTTATTTTGAATTTTGTTGCATTGTTGCATTGTTGTAATGTCAGTGCTAATAAATATTTTCATAATTTTGCAATTAATTTATTCTTTGTAGCATTAATATTCATTTATGCAATGGTAATGCCTTTATTTTAGCGAGGTTAGTACACAGCCATAGCCATGAATGCAATGGTACTAATAATTGGCATAATAATTTATTTCGGTGTTTCGGTTTTCGGCCTTGGTTTCTTCATTTTCGGTTTTCGGTTTCGGCCAAGAATTTTCATTTCGGTGCATCCCTATGAAACATAACTAAACTGTCCAAAAGTCCATTAACTCAAGTTCTTTGTGCTAAACAGTCCTTTAGCAAATGAAAAGGGAAGACTTTATCCTCTCATACAGCAGTGCGGATCAGTCCACGCACTGCTTAAATTGGCAGTCTTACCGCGGTTGGTGATCGCCTCTCGTCAGAGAGAAGAGAAAAACAGTCTGGATCAATTGCCCTTTCAATCCGGTTTCCACTTTCCCAAAACAGGAGAAAAGATGCTCTTTTCGTTGTAGGTGACAACACACAGTCCAGTCGTAGCTCGTAGCTCAGATGGCTCGCCATCTCATGTCCTTTGATCGCGCGCTGGATGCGTAATCCTCGAAAGCAACGTTATATCCGGGACTCTCGTCAGTAACTCAAAAAATAAAATGCTAAACAAAACCACAGTCTATCGGCACAGATAGAAGACAAAATAAAACACCAACAGGAGAAAATTTAAATCGTAAAATATACTTAAAACTCAGCTCCTTTCCTTCTTCTTACTGGAGCAACTCTCAAGTGTGGCCTCGCTCGTTCTAGTTTCCTCGATTCTCCTCGAGAAGAGAACTACTATCAGCACTGTGATTGGCTGATAGATATGACCTTTCAACTTCAACCAATGATAAAATAAATAAACAAAATGACGAAATAATGTTTTTAATCCTTTTTACCAATTTTAGATGTTTTTAATATCACTAAAGTAAATTATTTAAATTATAAAATTCTGTTACAAAATGCATAACAAATTGAAAGTCACAGCATGTTCAGTTTTAGAGTCAGAACTAAAACAAAAAACAAATTTGCCCAAATCTTAGAACTGAGTCAGTTTATTTGTCAGAAACAATCGTAATACCATTTTAACTTTAACTAACAGCAGCAAATTGATTAGATAGGTTTTCCTACAGGATTTATAATCTGGAAAAGAAAAAAACTTTTTGACCATAAATTCACATTATTAATTAGAAAGTAGGTTATTACAGCAGACAATACTGATTAATTGATTGATTCAGCCATTTATCTTAGGTAACCTTTTTAGACTCTTTTTTTTGACTGGATTTACCTTCTACCTTCATTATAGGAACACAAATATTACATTTTCAGACAACCAGCAGCTGTAGGTAATCTTCATGTGGATATACTTGTATTTTAAACTCATAAAAGTTTTGTTTGTTTCTGCTGCAGTTTTGGGGCATAAGGTAGTAATTTTTATGACCATTGTGTTTATATCCACAGAGACCAACCTGAAGAGCCTGTTGGAGGATCTGGGATTGATGCCGTACTACAGAGAGAAGCTAACACTCAGCAAGATACTTGAGATCAATGAGAAGACCATTACTGATGAACCTGTCAAGTACAAATCTGATCTACCATGGTATTTTCTAAAGAAACTGATGATGGTTAATGTGACAGCTAGGAATATTAAGTATACATCAGTATGTGAGTCAAACTCTGATGATTCATCAGGGTCTGAGTTAGATTTTGATGATCTTGACAGTCCAAACACAGATGACATGATAAACCCTCTCGACATAATCACTGCTCTCTTTCTGTGTTCTGATGCTTTTCTACAGCAAGAAATGGCTCTAAAAATGTCTATGTGTCAGTTCTCTGTACCTCTGCTGCTTCCCAGTTGTGACACTCAACAGTGCACACTCATGCTGTGGGCCTTGAAAGACATTGTTAAGAAGTACAGACCTCCAGCTCTTTCAGACTCCAAGGGCTTCATTGAAGAAAGAATAGTTCATTCTGAAGTTCCAATGATCTCTTTTGTGAGACTGGGTGACTGCTCCTTGTCCAAGTCAGAGATCCTCAATAAGCTTTTGATCAGTTCTCAGCAGGACCATGGCAGCTTTGTTCACCACAACATGGAGGGTGGTGACAGTCCAAGAAGAATATCTGATGGACTGACTGAAATTACCTGGTACCTTCCTTGTGGAAACAAAAACATTGATATTTTCAGTCAACCAATGGCTGTAGCGAATCTCCATGGGGACATTGCTTCATTTGAAACACGATACTCCTTTTTGTGTCAGACATCTGCAGCAGTTTTTGTGTTCTTTGACCATTTGGACTCTGACTGCAAACTTCTCACAAACAAAAACCATAAAGCACAGATCTTCTTGGTGGGCAACAGTGAGAGGAAGAGCTTCAGCTTAAATGCTCTTAAAAATGTAGCAACTGCATTGAACTTGACTAACAACAACATTATTATGAAAACAAAACAGAAAAATGTTGCAGACTTTGTAAAACGCTTGAGAAAAACAGTCAGTGAAGTAGTTGAGAAGACACAGATGAAGATGTCAATAGAGAACATGGCTGAAGTTGCCCAGGAACTGGGAATACTGGTTGATGAAAACTCTCCAGAGTGCCAGGCTGGAAAGAAAAATGCAGATGCCATCACTGCAGGAATTAAAGACCTCCTGAAATACAAAAAAGAACAGCTTCCCTTGCAAGGACAAATATGGAAGGAACTGACTCGCTTAGAGAAAGAAGAATTTCGCCTTAAAGATGTTGGGTCTCAAAACATAGAAAACTACAAAAGTGACCTTCAAGAGCAGAAGGAGGAACTGCGGAAGAAGCAGAACTCTTATGATATTTCACCAGCTATGACATGCTTCATCAATGCGATATCCAGTCCAGGAATAGAAAGGTGTTATTTCCTGAAATGGATGAGAATGAACCTTGATAATGTGTCTCAATTAAAACTCTCTGGACTCAGAGAGGAGTATAGAGAAAAGTGTAATGATTCTGCAAACAAAGAGGAGGTCAAAGAAATTGACAGACAAATCTCCAACAGCTCACTGGGGACTGAACATTTCTTCCGTGAAATGGGTCAGATCTATGAAGCTTCTCTGTCACTTCCAGAAATGGACCCATCACGTCAACAACTGCAGCATCTACCCAAACTCTGTGCACAGTTGTTGCTTGATGGATTTCCTCTTGAACTTGTAGATGGAGATGCATCCAACATTCCTCTTACCTGGGTTAGTGACGTCCTCACTCAGCTCAATGAGTTGGTGTCTCCAAAGAACCAGATACTGGTCGTTACAGTTCTTGGAGTTCAGAGCACAGGAAAGTCCACTCTCCTGAACACCATGTTTGGAGTGCAGTTTGCAGTCAGCAGTGGTCGATGCACTCGAGGTGCCTTCATGCTGCTCATCAGAGTCAATGAGGACATCAAAGAAGTATTTGGCTGTGACTTCATGATGATCATTGACACTGAGGGCTTGAAGTCACCAGAACTTGCTCAGCTGGACAATAGCTATGAGCATGACAATGAGCTGGCAACACTTGTTGTGGGTCTGAGTGACATCACCATTATCAATATTGCAATGGAGAATTCAACTGAAATGAAGGACATCCTGCAAAAAGTGGTCCATGCTTTCCTCAGGATGAAGGAGGTGGGCAAAAAACCAAAATGTCAATTTGTTCACCAGAACGTTTCTGATGTTTCAGCCCATGAGAAGAACCTACGAGACAGAAAACTGCTGTTGGATCAGTTGAATGAGATGACTGAAGCAGCAGCTAAAATGGAAAAGAGAGAAGAGAACAAGAGCTTCAGTGATGTGATGGAGTACAGTCCAGATACTGGAAACTGCTACGTTCCTGGACTCTGGAATGGAAATCCACCAATGGCACCAGTCAATACAGGATACAGTGAAGTTGTTTATGAGCTAAAGAAGAACATCATCCAACAACTGGGAGAGCATGTGTCATCTGCTAATGATGTGTTGGAGTTCAAAGAGTGGATGACCAGTCTCTGGACTGCTGTAAAGCATGAAAATGTAATCTTCAGCTTCAGAAACAGTCTTGTAGCTAATGCATACATGAAGCTCTGCACAGAGTTCAACAAGTGGGAGTGGGAGTTCAAGAAAGAAATGTACAACTGGGTTACCAATGCAGAAACAAAGATTTCCAACTTTGGTACAGTTGCTGCACAGTCTGAAACATCTGACATGGAAGAATTCCTTAATCAGTTAAAAAGTGAAGCAGCCACAAAGCTGTCTAAATGGGAGGAAAAGCTCCTTAAAATTCTGAAAGAATGTTTTAAGCAGACAGAGGGTCATGTGTACCTGGTTGAAGGATACAGAGAGGAATTTAAAAACAATGCAAAGAATCTTCGACGAGAAATGGAAAACTCTGTTGTTAATCAGCTCACAGCTGCAGCTGACATCAGACAGGGAATGAAAGAACTTGACAAAATCAAGGAGAATCAAGAAGAAATAGAAAAGGCAGTGTGTGACTTAATTACTGAATGTCGAAACAAAAAAGTCAAAATGACAGACAAGGAGCTGGAAAAAGAATTTGATAAGATGTGGAGGAACATAGTGGAGAAGATGTCTTTCTCTCCACAACAGCCTACAAATGTCTTCACAAGTGTGTCTTATTATCTGAGAGAAAATCTTTCACATAAGGGGAGTCATGCATGTGAACTGCTGAGTAAAAAGAGCCTCCAAGATTGTGGGTGGGAGCCTTTCAAATGCAGACCTGAAGGAATGCACGAAAAAATGTATCACAGAGTAAGAAGATTCCTCAACCAACAGGATCCCGTAAAAGACAGACAAAATATGGCTGACAACATCATAGCTGCTTGCCAAGACTTCATAGCAGAAAAAATTCAGAAAAAAAACAATTACCACAATACTTACATCCAGGAGATCCTTCACATTATTGATGAAAGGCTGAAGAATGCTGATGTTGACACAGACATTGAGTTTGAGGTTTCTCTGAAGCAGCACATCTGTGCAGATGCAGCCAGACGCTTTCAGAGAATGCATGAAGACTTCATACAAGCAAATGACCCCTACAGACGTCTGCTTAGAAACAAAGAAAACTTTTGTTCAGATTTCAAAGATGTTTTCTACAAAAGAGACCAGTGCCAGAAGAAAGCTGAAGAATTCACAGAAGAATGTCTGAAACCTGCTGTTGAGGACTTTGTCTACCGTTCCCTGGGTCCTGATATCATTGATGAAATGAAGAAAAATATTAAGTTCAGCACAAGAACCTCCTTCCAGGGGTATATTCTGCTGGATTTACTTTCAAAGGAAGACTTCAACAGCTATCATGACTATATTTGCAAATATGAGGATTATGTAAAAACATGGATACTTGAAGAAGTAAAGAAGCACTTCTCAGATGTGTCTATCACATCTAAGATTGAACAAAACCATCTAAAGTCAAGTATCAGCAGCATAAATGATGCCATAGAAAAGGCCAAATCAGAAAGCAGTGGTGACCTGAAGACATTTGTTAAATGTATCTGCAAAGAACTTGGTGGTAAACTGGTCATTTCCCAGGATGCTCTTGGTGCCTGTTTGATCCTGAACAACGCTGACCAGGAACAGTTTACTAAGTGGCTAACAGAGTCTGTGGAGAAGATGGAAGAAAGTCTTCGAGTGAAGTTTAAAAATACATCCTTTGAAACTAAACTAAAACATCTTAAAGTGAATCCTCAGACTGAGCTTTTCAACAAAGTGGTTGGTTGTGGGAAACAGTGTCCGTTCTGTAAAGTTGCCTGTGAGGCAGGAGGATCAGACCATGAGAATCACTTTGCTTCACTGCATCGACCAGACGGTCTGAGTGGACGCAGCTGGGACATGACAAAAGAGCTTGTTACTGACATTTGCTCATCTCTTGTGATCAGTGACGGCAGTTTTCGCTGCAGTGAAACAAACAATAAATGGCATCCTTACAAGTCTTACAGGGATATTTTCCCAGACTGGAATATTCCTCCTGATGGGAGCCTGGAGGCATCAGACTTCTGGAAATATGTCATGACAAAGTACAACAATGAATTTGCCATAAAATATGATGCACAACCAGCTGACATTCCTGAAACTTGGAAGAAAATTACAAGACAGCAGGCAGAAACAAACCTTCAAAAGTTATTTAACATCTGGTGAGACTGATGATCTTCAACTTCACTTATTTTAATCGTGAAAGTGAACCTTCTACTTCTGTGGATGTTGTTTCTTTTTACAAGTTATAAAAAGCATTTACAAAATTTATGCATCTACAAGTCAAAGACTTTGTTGTCACATCTGAACTGTTTGACTTAAATGTTTTAAAAAAACTCATATAAGAAAATGAGCTGATATTGAGCTTTTATCTGGGTTTACATCAAACATGATCAATAGTGATCTACTGGATTAGTTTGGTTTCCTTTTGTTTTGTGTTTTTTTTTTTACTTTTAGTTTTTTGTTATTTTGTACAACCATTTTTTGTCTGTACATCATTACTGAAAAAGTATTTTGCTGATCAGAGTACAGATGGTTTTGTGTTTTGGTGAAGAATATTACCATGTATATGTGATTTAATTCCCTGTTCATCAGTCAGGAAAACTGATTTCAGTGACATCATGGATGAGGAAACACTTGTAGTTGTGAATCTGATCTGTCTGCAGTGTCTCAGTCACTCGTTTATTCTGATCATCACTGCCTCTTCTTTTTAATCACATTATGTTTTTTTTCTTGATATATAATGACGTCCATCTTTATTTCTTTATTGAGTATTTCTAACACCGTACTTCTGCTTGTTGCTTATATTTTGTTGAATAAATACTAACAATATAATCTGTCTGTTGTTGATCTGAAATTGTGTTTAGATCATTTTAAGAGCTGTTAAAGATCAGATTTATTCTTTAATTTTCCTGTTTGTCCTGATAAATCATCCTTAGATATCACAGTGACTGTGTTTTATTGTTTTACTTGATTGTCTGATTTATCAAAGTTCAACAATGACTTTGCTCCAGTATTTCATGTCAAGATTTTTTTTTGTGTAGATTATGTAAAGTTGACATGACTGTATTCTGGAGGAATATAGAAATAAATGTTCAAATCAAGCCTTCAGCAGTAAAGTCAGACTGTTAATATTCTCTTTCAGCAACATCTGGTGTTTGAAGTGAAACTTTTCACTCCTCTGAAGATTTCCTGTCTATTCATTTTATCATAATGTGAAACAAAGTCATTAAAGGAGTCATTTTAGGTGACTATAAGGGATTGTTAGAACACAGATAATGAATCATTTTTATTTCAGGAAAGAAATAATCAGAAAATAACAGCAGTTACTCTTAACCTGTAACGTGATTAATAAAGGATTTTGTGCTTTCTGTTAAAGTTGTTTTTGGTCCCATCAAACCCTGACATTGTGTTGTTGGTCCACATCCATCCTGTCTGGTTCCTGGAGTTGGACAAACACCACAACAGCAAATGTCATCTTCAACTCTGTTGTTGGTGGGCTGGACAGGGTCTGACTGGACTGGACCCCTGCTGTCAGCCGGCGCACCATCAATGATCGGGAAAAAGTCCAGTCAAGTTTATTTCTGGAGCACAATTAAAACGACCTCTAAGACAAATAAAAATCCCTAAAAATAAGAAAGCATATCTAATAAAACAAGATAAAGAAAATAAAAACATAGAAAAGAAACTATATTTACTAGAATAAAAAAACAAAAAAAAAAAAACAGTAGTATTCTTATAAGATGTCTCGTTTTTGTCTGGTTTCTTCCATCTTTGTTTTTTCCAGCTGATGAAAAGTCATGATATGAATAAACTCCAACCACTGATTCCAGCTCCTCAAACTTGGTTCTAAAATACTTGAAGCAGAACTTTCAACAATCTGGATTGTCAGACTGGACTCTCTTTATGATCCCAGAGCAACGTTCAAAGAATAAAGACCCTGCTTTACAACTCTGATGACATGCTGACTTTTAACTGCTGAAGTACAATAAAAGATACTTTCAGAATAACACACAATCATAGTTAATCATTCTCCAAGTAATAAAGTTATAATACAGCACTTTATTTAAACAGAAAGCAGATGTGTGATGTGTTATATACGTCAATTATTAGAGGTCCAATGAACTTTAGACACTGAAACATGTATATTCAAAAATCAAATAGATCTAGAGGTTAGGATGAATGAGATTCACTGAACATAATGATATAAAATGGTTGGATAAAAAAAACAAGACTGATCAAATGTTTTATTGCTCAGCTCAAACAGCAGCTGAAGTAAAGGTGAAGTCTGCAGTTATTTTCATGACATACTTTTTCTGGAGTATAGAAACGAAGCATCCATGTGTTTCAACAATACCTTCAACTAGAAAAAATAAGGACTCTTTCAGGAACTTTCCTCTATAAAATGAAGTTTTAATCAAAGCAAAAGAGAGAAGTGTCAAGTTTATTTTCAAACACCAGAAGTCTCTGAAGTGCTGTTAGCAGTCTCACTGAAAACTACTCTCAAAGGATTATTTTTCTTTAATTCTCCATAATCCAGGACTGTTACCAGGACTGACATGATCAAAAAAAGAGGTCATTGTAATACGATGACACATACACTCATATGGAAAACGAAAGTACACTCACTATCAGATATAATCATATACTTATCAGGATCTAAAGGTTAACGTTGTCCATAATCGGTCATTACAAAGGTCAATAAAACCCTCTGATAAACAACAAATGATCTGTTACACTGTGACTTTTATTTGTGTAAAATTGAGCTAAAACTCAAGTGCAGTGTCTAAAAAAATTAAATTCACATAATAAAACAACAAACATAAGAATTAAAAAGAAATGATCAGCAAACAAGCAGTCGATCACAAATGTAAAGTTAGTGTCTCTAATTTTAATCCAGTGTTTTTGTTTGTGTCAGTATCAGGTAAATACAACATTAGAACAACAACTTCTAACTGACTACTTTCACATTATTTGTTTAATAAGAACTAAGACCAAAAAGAAAAGCATCATGGACAATCTGTTTTCTTCCTGCTTTCACAGGTTTTAGGAGGATAAATTAAATTTGCAGCAGCTGGATTCATGAACTGACCATCAGTAGCTGTGCCAAAAAGCAAAAACATGCCAAAAAGGAAAGACATAAGCAATGGTTTTAGACAATTAATACTAATACTGGGACAAAAATAACTTTAGAATTGATCTTATAATTTAGAGAAATTAGAATCATTTAGACTTCAACATTTTACAGTGCAGAGGAATTTTTGCAAATGAAAAGCATTCAAGATAGTTCTTATCCCAGTAAGTTATCCCCAGGCTCAGACTGAACAACGCTCATAACAATACTAAACAATACTAAAAAATAGAACAAATAATAAACAATGAAAATAAAAAAAGTTAGCATTTTACATGTTAAAGTCCATGACATCACATTTACCTGCAGAAGAGTAAATAAGTACAGTTTGTTTGGAAGTGTTGCCTACAGAAAACCTCTTCTTTCTAAAAAGAACATAGAAGAATAACTGAGGGTCACAATACTGAATCTGAACAAGCCCCAAGACTCCTGGGGCAGTGTTGTATGGACAGATGAGACCAATGTGGAGCAGCTTGGCCTCAATGACCAGCTCCATTTTGTGGGGAAAAGCAAAGACAGTATTTCAACAGAAACACCTCATACTCACAGTCAAGGATGGCAGTGGAGGGTGATGATTTAAGGTTGTTTTGAGCCCTGGGACCTGATGGTCAGACAACTGAAGAGAAAGGTGAGGCCATCTGTCTCACATCTAAAGCTTGGTCAGACTGGAGACATGCAACAACAAATCACACTAGCAAAATTTATGTAAGAATGGTTGAAAGATTAAAAGTTTATTGGAATGGTCAAATCAAAGTCCAGACTTCATGCAAATGAAATGCAGCCCAAAGAGAACTGTAAAAAAATTATTTTACAGTAATTGTTCATTTCAGACATAATTTTCAAGGAATTTTGTGTGTGTGTGTGAGAGAGAGAGAGAGAGAGAGAGAAAGGGAGAAAGTAAAATGGCTGTATAACTTGTGAGAGGAGCCTCAAGATGGCAGGCGAGGTCACGTGGTAGTCCTCAGTTGTCCTTGCAGGCTGTTGTATTCTTCACCGTGATGAGTCACGGACCACTGGACTTAACGACTACAGACCTGTGGCGCTCACCTCTGTAGTCATGAAGTCCACAGAGAAGGTGACTGGCTGCAGGCTTCCATCCATCCAGGACCTGTACACCTCTAGGACCCAGAGGCGTGCAGGTCGGATCACAGCCGACCCTTCTCACCCCGGACATGGACTGTTTGCCCCCCTCCCCTCAGGCAGGAGACTACGGTCCATTCGGACCAAAACCTCCCGCTACATGAACAGTTTCTTCCCCTTTGCCATCAGGCTGCTGAACACTAAGTGACTTATTGGACCCTCAAGCGCCATGTTCAGCAGCCTAAGTCGGACTCACAGACAATTCAAGCCAACCACTGTTTTTGCACTGATCTGCACTGATTTGCACTACTGTTAAATTGTACATTACCTACTTTTTATTTTTATTATATTTTATCTTATTCTATTTTTATCTTATTCTGTGCATGCACAGTATTTTTTATTTTTATCTTATTTTACTCATGTTGAATGTTGCAGCGTTACACTGAGACAAATTCCTAGTTTGTGTAATACTGTGTACTACATGGACAATGGCAATAAACCCCATTCTGATTCTGATTCTGATTCTGATTCTGATTCTGATTCTCATAGTGGCATTGAATATTATATTCTTTGACAACTGAAACCTTCTGCAAACCTTCTCCATTCACCTGTCAATAAGAAGGAAACTGTCCTTTTTCTAGAAAAACTCAACACTCTGTCCACTTTTCTAATCTTTGATAAAGACATTTTAGGAAATCAATGAAACAAATGGTGTAATGTTGACATGTAAAGATTATGTAGTATAGAGTTTACAGTTTTACACATTCCAGTGGCTGGATTGGACCTTTACACTTCTCTCTTTTGCCTTCATTGAAACTTCAGTGTCCTTATTTTTTCAAGCTGAGTTGAAGGTATTGTTGAAACACATGGATGCTTCGTTTCTATAGTCCAGAAAAAGTATGTCATGAAAATAACTGCAGACTTCACATTTACTTCAGCTGCTGTTTGAGCTGAGCAATAAAACATTTGATCAGAGTCTTGTTTGTTTGTCCAACCATTTTATATCATTATGTTCACTGAATCTCCATTCATCCTAACCTCTAGATCTATTTAATTTTTGAATATACGTTTCAGTGTCTAAAGTTTGTAGGACCTCTAATAATTGCTGTATATAACACATCACACATCTGCTTTCTGTTTAAATAAAGTGCTGTATTATAACTTTATTACTTGGAGAATGATTAACTATGATTGTGTGTTATTCTGAAAGTATCTTTTATTGTACTTCAGCAGTTAAAAGTCAGCATGTCATCAGAGTTGTAAAGCAGGGTCTTTAATCTTTGAACGTTGCTCTGGGATCATAAAGAGAGTCCAGTCTGACAATCCAGATTGTTGAAAGTTCTGCTTCAAGTATTTTAGAACCAAGTTTGAGGAGCTGGAATCAGTGGTTGGAGTTTATTCATATCATGACTTTTCATCAGCTGGAAAACATCCAGAAGACAAAGATGGAAGAAACCAGACAAAAACGAGACATCTTATAAGAATCTGCAGGAGAAGAAGTGTAATTCTCCAAAATGTAGATCAAATAACCCTGGGTCTATTATCAGATAGAGGAGTGTAAACTTTCATTGGGGTCTAGATATCATAATCATCTTCCTCACGGTGGAGAGTTCTCATCCATCACCATGGCTGTTAGGAAAATTATCAAAAAACTCAGGAGCGATTCAGATTTTAAGACATGATTTGATTCTCGAGAGGAAACAGTTTACAAGTCAGTGTCTGACGATGCAAAGGCTTAAAGTTGCTCTGTCAGGAATCCTTCTAATAGGACACATGACTGCTTCATGGTGATTGTTCTTTATCATATGGTCAGGTTAGATAACATCAAAGGAGGAATTGAACCAGTGACCTACAGAAATCAGGTGGACCAGAGTTAATGCTAACAGACGTTTTCACTCATCACCCTCTCTGCTGCTAAATCAAATATAGCAAATTAACATAGTCCTTAACACAGGAGCAGCTAGAATGTCCGACCTAGCGACAGTAACTAGGGAGGGGGCGGTGCTTACCGAAGGGTCAATTATGTTGTTATGGTGTTTTGTTACAATCTCTTTTTCCTGAAAGATTCTAGCTGTGTATTCTTTGTTGGAAAGGAGCGTCTTGGTCGGCTCAGTACAACACAGATGTTTAATTGCAATAAATGTGATATCACAGCTCCCTGGCAGAGGCGGTCTCTAACACGAGGAGACAAAACACACAAACAAACACCAAACAAACAACAATTTATACAGAAGTGTGCCTCACTAGATGAGGATTAGACTTGGCTCTCCCATTGGCCGGTCCGGTCCTCCCTTCCTTCGTCCAATCTATTGTTGCCACGTCATCGTCTTCTGATCCAATCCTGCTGTTGGCATTTCCTGAAAAAGAAGAAAGACTACATATCCCACAAGGCCATTTTATTTACCTGGCCAGGTCTTTGTCTCCAAACACGTGTTTTTAACTGGCTACAGCTGGGCTAGTTTGCTACATTTCTAATGTGAAGTAAAGACAAACATACACTAAGACCAGCCTGAGACACTGTGATGTGGACATATGGTTCATTAAATAAAACAATAATATGGTAAAAATAATGAATAACAATAAACTGTGTGATAAAAACTAAGAGGTAATGGTATTTATGCTTCCAACACCAAATTATTAATAACAAATATTGATAACAACATGAATACCAATATGTAACTAATGTGTAACTGTACAAAAATAAGAAACACTAACTGGACTAATCTGGTCCCGAAAAGTTAAGAAAATTCCAAGCTAACATGATATTGTGAAAGGTGAATGAGACTGGCTTTTAATTCAGTGACAAAGTCAGTCAGGTGGACAGGTTGTGATCTCTATGTTTAGGTTGAACTGTGGGGTTTCAGGTAAATCCAGCCAGGACGGATTCATGTCCACGTGCACTGACTTTGTGGACTTTTGGGTTTTGTGCCATTTAACAACAGTTACAGCTGAAAATACAGTCAATGAGTTCTGGAGCAGTTGTAGCCTTCACTGTGACTCTGAGTTCTGTGAAAGTCTAAAAACCTTTCAGTGCTCACTCTGTGTGCATGTGCATGTGCATGTGCATGTGCATGACTGATCCAGAATGTGTCAGTGTTTGAATTAAGCAGCTGGATCATCATCAGCTCTGCAGCAAAGACTTCATTTGATTATTTCTAGAAGCTGGGTTGTTGTGACCTGCAAGGAGCTGTTTGTGTGGACACAAACACCAGCATGTCTGAGAGAGATGGCTCCAACTCTGAGTATCTGAAGAGTATCTGATTCCCTCTGATTTACTTCTGCTGTTTAAAGTGGAACTAAAGTATTTTCTTGTGGCTGCTGAGCTGATATCAGTGTGTTAGGGTTAGGGTCTGTAGTTATTAAATATTAACTGTACCTGTATTATAAACTGCAGATGTGTGTTTTCAGTCATGTAAACTATTGTATCTTCAGTTGTGTGTATATGTATTAAAGTGGTGTGCACTTGTGCAAGAAACGTGTTTCATTTCTGAAGAAAGGAGGCATTTCTGAAGAAATTAAAGTAAAAGTGACCAGACTCAAAAGTAATGTGTGTCTAAACTAGTGTTTCTCAACAGGGGCGGTACCGCCACCCAGGGGGCGTTCTGAACCTTTAGGGGGGCGCTGGAAACGTCAGGGCTGAGAGGGGGGCGCTCAGACACAAATGAGGGGCACCACACCTTGAGAACTTTATTTTAAACTTCCATGTTTTCACAAGGTTTTTTTATAGTTCAAATCTATTCATGTTTCAATAAAATGTTGTGCTCAGATTCCCTTTCAAAAAATTAAGCTGCTGTCTGAGACCAAAACCCAGAGTCTACTGCTTCCATGACCCGGTAAAATCTCCTTTTCTCTCTATGTCACAATCAGACGAGCCGAGTGGGATCGTTTGCCATAGTAACGCCCATAAACACAGCAGCAGCAGAGAAACCTCTTTCCAACAGATTTCACAGGGTTCATTCAACAACCAATGAAAACATACACAACCAAGACTACGTAATCATTGGTTCTGAAAGCATACAGAATAAAATTAATAAGAATAAAGTTACTACTCTGAAGAATTTATGACGCAGCACCAAGAAAAACACCAAGTAATCTTACATACTGATCCTTAAAAACTAGCTGGTACTGCAATCTGGGGCTGGGTTTACTATGAACTAACCAGTCTCCTGACCAGGAGTTGGCAACTCAGTTTGCCCTCTGGCCAAATGTTTTCCGAGCAACTGAATGGTCGGCCAAAATTACATCTTCATAGGGCAATAATCCAGCTCACAAAAGAGACCATTGGAATTTCAGAATGAACTATTCTTTCTTCAATGAAGCCCTTGGAATCTGAAAGAGCTGGAGGCCAGCTTTGATGGTGGCTGGCTATCCATCTTAAATGAGGCTACACTTTAAAATTTTCATCGCAAAAAAATGTTCATAAATCATAAATCATCATAAAGCTTTTCTTACCTTTATTTTCGGATGAAATCCACGATGATGAGACAAACGCTTCCAGCCAGCTATGCAGAAATAGGCGGGACTCGGTCTGTTCCTGGCGTGTGTGCAAACATGCAAATCACATTTGACTCAAAGTAAAAATATTATCTAGTGATCATGAAAACAAATATATGTTTTGAGAGGAATTAGTAACTTTGTCTTGGGTCCTTTGGACGGATATTTCCATACAAATCAAAAGTGATTTCTCAAAAATGCAAAAAGAAAGAGTTTCACAATCAAATGAATAATTTTATTCTGTTTTCAATTTAAGTTATTATTTTGAATCAGCAACTGCTTGACAGACTTTTTGCAGCTGTCCTGCTTTAATAATCTCCTCTTCCCAGCAGTTTCTGCTGCCAAACACTCAAGCATTATAACATAAATTTGTCCCCTTAATGGTCAGTCTTGATGCTGCTGCAGTAATTAATAATAAAAAGGTTTGAACACAAATGGTTTTTGGGGGAGTTGACCTTCTGTGGAGGTGGACTGAGGTGACGGACCCCCAAACAGGTGCTCTCTCCTGTTTACTTGTGCAGGTCGTAACTTTCTCTTTTTGTCTCTTATACTTTGTCATTGCTATTTTAAGAACATGAGGAGAAAAAAACTTTTCATTCAGTTTACTGATTTAAATTTATCAGTTTGCTCTCCTCAAAAATCAAGTTTCTCTGAGTTAGTGGAAATCTGTTCCACACCTCTCTGAATCACTGGCACTCACATTTACAGACCATACTAGTGTTACTGTTTTTGTCCTTGTCCTTCCACTGTTATTAGCATCTGGTCACATGATCCATGGGTCTGCAGAGAGCTTTGAAGCACATTTTTCCTCAAACTGCACAGCACCATGATATAAACAGGTGGAACCAGCAGTGCTGAGAAGCTGGCTGGAATTCACCCACCAGTTAGCTGGTTTAGCTTCTGCTAATCCAGAATGATCATACAATCCATACAAGCACAAGAAAACATATTCTCTTTAAAATATGATCATGATCTCTTTTGGTTTTATTTACAGCTCAGAGGTAAATATGATTCTATGTGCTAAGTTACTAAAACAATGACTGTCACAGCCAATGGCAGAGCAGATTAGCTACATAACAGACAAGATCAAATGAGGAATGACCGTTGCTGTGCTGCCAATTGGGACGCAGGGGGTTGTTTGGTGCGTTCTCACAGCGAGAGTCTCCAACATCGGTCTGGAGCCCCTTTTCATTTTTTAGCTGGCACCAGCGCTTGAAAGCCGTACCGATAACCACTCTTGTTCTGTTTCATTCTTCGGTTAGCTTCCGCATGGCTGTTGCTTCCTTTAAACAACAGTTTTCCCTTTGATTTTGTTGCCGGTTGACGTCTTCTTCTCTGCCATTGTTGCAACGAAATTATCTTTGCGAGCTAACTTGATTTCTGGCTTTCAAATAGCAACGCTGTGTCCGCTCACTTGATTGCCAGAGCTGAGGGAGGGAGGGGTGGGTGGGTGAGAGTGCATTGAAATCTGATGGACGTATTTAGGCAGCCAGTAAATGTAAAGATGATCAGTACATTGATTGGTCAGAGTTTTCCTCTGATTACACCCTCTAGACCAGAACAAAATATTTCGGTTTCTTTTGCAAACATTCTATTTCAGTGGGTGCAATGGGAATTGTCATAAATGGATGGTTTACGACAGTTTATGGCAGGGATGTTTTACGGGGACGGGTTTTTCTTTGGCGGTTAGTTGCATGGGCACACGGCTCACTGTATGTTGAGATGTGTTAGTGAGAGCTGAGAATAAAGCTGATAAAACAGAGAAAGCCTTCCCTCGATCATTCTACAGGAATGTGGAAAATTTTTTAAGGCAATATTGTAAAAAAGGCTGCAAAAAAGATCTCCCAATAAAATACACATGGATGGTCACTGTTTAAAGTAAATTTTAGTTTAAACTGCTAGAAATACTATTTGAAAACAACTTTGAGTTGCTACTTCATGATCTGACCTTGTTTCATTCTCTCAGGAACATCATCTGAGGATGTTGAAGGCCCTGCCAAAGCTGAAACTGTTTCTGAAACTGAAGACCATATGGTTTATTATTTAAAGTTGAGCTAACTAAAATTATAATGTGAGCTGATATTGTTTCTGTGATTCTGCTACAAACACAATCATTCTACAGTCAAACCTTGATGACCATGTGCTTCTGGAAGGTTCAGTGTCCAGCTCAACTAAACTGAATCAAATTAAACTTCTAACCCCAAATACTCTCATTGTTTTAACTTTAGTTTAGCATTACTTATTACTTTTTGAATAACAGCAGATAATCTTACCTCACATTAAATGCATATCAAATTGAAAGTCACAGCATGTTCAGTTTTAGAGTCAGAAAAAAAGTAAATTAAACAAATTTGCCCGAATCTTAGAACTGAATCAGTTTCTTTGTCAGAAACAATCATAATACAGTTTTACCTATTACTGAAAGCAACAAATTGATTAGATAGATTTTCCTACAGGATTTATAATCTCGAAAAAAAAAAATCTTTTTGACCATAAATTTATCCATCCATTATCTATACCCGTTTCATCCTTGAAGGGTCACGGGGATCTGCTGGAGTCTATCCCAGCCGTCTACAGGCGAAAGGCAGGGGTACACCCTGGACAGGTCGCCAGTCCATCGCAGGGCCACATGCAGACAAACAACCACTCACACCACATTCACACCTACTGGCAATTTAGAACCACCAGTTAACCTGACATGCATGTCTTTGGACTGTGGGAGGAAGTCGGAGTACCCGGAGGAAACCCACGCAAGCACAGGGAGAACATGCAAACTCCACACAGAAAGGCCCCGAGGTTCAATCCAGGACAAACCAGGAACCTTCTAGCTGTGAGGAAACAGTGCTAACCATGAAGCCACCGTGCTGACCCATAAATTCACATTATTAATTAGAAAGTAGGTTATTACAGCAGACATACTGATTAATTGATTGATTCAGCCATTTATCTTAGGTAACCTTTTTTGTCTATTTTTCTTGACTGAATTTATCTTCTACCTTCATTATAGGAACACAAATATTACATTTTCAGACAACCAGTAGCTGTAGGTAATCTTCATCTGGATATACCTGAACTTTAAACTCACAACAGTTCTGTTTGTTTCTGGTGCAGTTTTTGGGCATAAGGTAGTAATTTTTATGACCATTGTGTTTATATCCACAGAGGAGGATCTAACTCATCTGTGTTAGCTTCTCTCTGTAGAGAGAAGCTAACACTCAGCAAGATACTTGAGATCAATGAGAAGACCATTACTGATGAACCTGTCAAGTACAAATCTGATCTACCATGGTATTTTCTAAAGAAACTGATGATGGTTAATGTCACAGCTAGGAATGTAAAGTATACATCAGTATGTGAGTCAAACTGTGATGATTCATCAGGGTCTGAGTTAGATTTTGATGATCTCCTTAAAAGTCCAAACACAGATGACATGGTAAACCCTCTTGACATAATCACTGCTCTCTTTCTGTGTTCTGATGCTTTTGTACAGCAAGAAATGGCTCTAAAAATGTCTATGTGTCAGTTCTCTGTACCTCTGCTGCTTCCCAGTTGTGACACTCAACAGTGCACACTCATGCTGTGGGCCTTGAGAGACATTGTTAAGAAGGACAGACCTCCAGCTCTTTCAGACTCCAAAGGCTTCATTGAAGAAAGAATAGTTCATTCTGAAATTCCAATGGTCTCTTTTGTGAGACTGGGTGACTGCTCCTTGTCCAAATCAGAGGTCCCCAATAAGCTTTTGATCAGTTCTCAGCAGGACCAGGGCAGCTTTGTTCATCGCAACATGGAGGGTGGTGACACTCCAAGAAGAATATCTGATGGACTGACTGAAATTACCTGGTACCTTCCTTGTGGAAACAAAAACATGGATAGAGAAAGAAGAATTTCGCCCTAAAGATGTTGGGTCTCAAAACATAGAAAACTACAAAAGTGACCTTCAAGAGCAGAAGAAGAAACTGCAGAAAAAGCAGAACAAATATGGTTTGTTGCCAGCTATGACATGCTTCATCAATGCGATATCCAGTCCAGGAACAGAAAGGTGTTATTTCCTGAAATGGATGAGAATGAACCTTGATAATGTGTCTCAATTAAAACTCTCTAAACTCAGAGAGGAGTATAGAGAAAAGTGCAAAGATTCTGCAAACAAAGAGGAGGTCAAAGAAATTGACAGACAAATCTCCAACAGCTCACTGGGGACTGAACATTTCTTCCGTGAAATGGGTCAGATCTATGAAGCTTCTCTGTCACTTCCAGAAATGGACCCACCATGTCAACAACTGCAGCATCTACCCAAACTCTGTGCACAGTTGTTGCTTGATGGATTTCCTCTTGAGCTTGTAGATGGAGATGCATCCAACATTCCTCTTACCTGGGTTAGTGACGTCCTCACTCAGCTCAATGAGTTTGTGTCTCCAAAGAACAAGATACTGGTCGTTACAGTTCTTGGAGTTCAGAGCACAGGAAAGTCCACTCTCCTGAACACCATGTTTGGAGTGCAGTTTGCAGTCAGCAGTGGTCGATGCACTCGAGGTGCCTTCATGCTGCTCATCAGAGTCAATGAGGACATCAAAGAAGTATTTGGCTGTGACTTCATGATGATCATTGACACTGAGGGCTTAAAGTCACCAGAACTCGCTCAGCTGGACAACAGCTATGAGCATGACAATGAGCTGGCAACACTTGTTGTGGGTCTGAGTGACATCACCATTATCAATATTGCAATGGAGAATTCCACTGAATTGAAGGACATCCTGCAAATAGTGGTCCATGTTTTCCTCAGGATGAAGGAGGTGGGCAAAAAACCAAAATGTCAATTTGTTCACCAGAACGTTTCTGATGTTTCAGCCCATGAGAAGAACCTACGAGACAGAAAACTGCTGTTGGATCAGTTGAATGAGATGACTGAAGCAGCAGCTAAAATGGAAAAGAGAGAAGAGAACAAGAGCTTCAGTGATGTGATGGAGTAATAAACGGAGAACGGAGATAATAAACGCTGCAGGACCAGGGCCCTGAAGATCCTCAACCAGCCCAGCCACCCCGGACACTATCTTTTTTCCCCTCTGCCATCAGGCCGGCGTCTCTGCTGCCTGAGAACCAGGACTGAGCGGATGAGGAAGAGCTTCTTCCCTCAGGCCATCCGCCTGCTTAACTGTGACCACTACTCACATTAAGCATAATATTGAACAGTGACTCTGCTCTGCTTTATTTGGACTTCATAGTTTTTCTCATCTCCTGCACTGTGTGTTTATTTATTATTATTTATTACTTATTTAAACTTAATTCTTTTTTTCTCCTGTTTCTTCTTAAAAGAAAGCGTTTGCCCTGTGGGTACAATAACAAATTTTACTGCGCAATGTACAAAGTATAATTGTGTATGTAACAAATAAAGATCTTGAATCTTGAATCTGAGTACAGTCCAGATACTGGAACCTGCTACGTTCCTGGACTCTGGAATGGAAACCCATCAATGGCACCAGTCAATACAGGATACAGTGAGGTTGTTTATGAGCTCAAGAAGAACATCATCCAACAACTGGGAGAGCGTGTGTCATCTGCTAATGATGTGTTGGAGTTCAAAGAGTGGATGACCAGTCTCTGGACTGCTGTACATCGTGAAACTTCATCTTCAGAAACAGTCTTGTAGCTGATGCATACATGAACCTCTGCACAGAGTTCAACAAGTGGGACTGGGAGTTCAAGAAAGAAATGTTCACCTGGGTTACCACTGCAGAAACAAAGATTTCCAACTTTGGTACAGTTGCTGCACAGTCTGGAATATCTGACATGGGAGAATTCCTTAATCAGTTAAAAAGTGAAGCAGTCACAGAGCTGTCCAAATGGGAGGAAAAGCTCCTTAAAAATCTGGAAGAGTACTTCGAGAAGACAGACAATCATGTCTACCTGGTTGAAGGATACAGAGAAGACTTTGCAAACAGCGCAAAGAGTCTTTGACAAGAAATGGAAAACTCTGTTATTAATCAGCTCACAGCTGTAGCTGACATCAGACAGGGAATGAAAAAACTTGACAAATTCAAGGAGAATCACACAAAAGAAATTGAAAAGGCAGTGTGTGACTTAATTACTGAATGTCGAAACAAAAAAGTCAAAATGACAGACAAGGAGCTGGAAAAAGAATTTGATAAGATGTGGAGGAACATAGTAGAGAAGATGTCTTTTTCTGCACAAAATCCCACTAATGTTTTCACAAGTGTGTCTCATTGTCTCAGAACCAATGTTTCACATAAGGGGAGTCATGCATCTAAACTCCTGAGTGAAAAAAGCCTCCAAGATTGTGGGTTGGAGCCTTTCAAATACAGACCTGAAGGATGGGGTGAAAAAATGTATCACGGAGCAAGAAGATTGTTGAACCGACAGGATCTTGTAAAAGCCAGACAAAATATGGCTGACAACATCATAGCTGCTTGCAAAGACTTTGTAGCAGAAAAAATTAAGAGAAAAACCAATTACCACAGTACTTACATCCAGGAGATCCTTCACATTATTGATGAAAGGCTGAAGAATGCTGATGTTGACATAGACATTGAGTTTGAGGTTTCTCTGAAGCAGCACATCTGTGCAGATGCAGCCAGACGCTTTCAGAAAATGCAGGAAGACTTCATTCAAGCAAATGACCCCATGATCCTTCTGCATAAAAAAAAAGGCAAAGTTTTGTGCTGATTTCAAGGATGTTTCTCCAAAAGAGACCAGTGCCAGAAGAAGGCTGAAGAATTCACAGAAGAATGTCTGAAACCTGCTGTTGAGGACTTTGTCTACCGTTCCCTGAGTCCTAACATCATTGATGAAATGCTGACAGAAGAAAAATTCAGCACAAGAACCTCCTTCCAGGGGTATATTCTGCTGGATTTACTTTCAGAGAAAGATTTCAACAGCTATCATGATTATATTTGCAAATATGAGGATTATGTAAAAACATGGATACTTGAAGAAGTAAAGAAGCACTTCTCAGATGTGTCTATCACATCTAAGATTGAACAAAAACATCTAAAGTCAAGTATCAGCAGCATAAATGATGCCATAGAAAAGGCCAAATCAGAAAGCAGAGGTGACCTGAAGACATGTGTTAAACGTATCTGCAAAGAACTTGGTGGTAAACTGGTCATTTCCCAGGATGCTCTTGGTGCCTTCATGATCCTGAACAACGCTGACCAGGAACAGTTTGCTAAGTGGCTAACAGAGTCTGTGGAGAAGATGGAAGAAAGTCTTCGAGTGAAGTTTAAAAATACATCCTTTGAAACTAAACTAAAACGTCTTAATGTGAATCCTCAGACTGAGGTTTTCAACAGAGTGGTTGGTTGTGGGAAACAGTGTCCGTTCTGTAAAGTTCCCTGTGAGGCAGGAGGATCAGACCATGAGAATCACTTTGCTTCACTGCATCGGCCAGAAGGTCTGGGTAGATACAGGTGGGTCAGTACAAACAAGCTTATTACTGACATTTGCTCATCTCTTGTGATCAGTGACTGCCGTTTTCGCTGCAGTGAAACAAACTATGAATATCATCCTTACAAGTCTTACAGGGACATTTTCCCAGACTGGAATATTCCTCCTGATGGGAGCCTGAAGGCATCAGACTTCTGGAAATATGTCATGACAAAGTACAACAATGAATTTGCCATAAAATATGATGCACAACCAGCTGACATTCCTGAAACTTGGAAGAAAATTACAAGACAGCAGGCAGAAACAAGCCTTAAAAAGTTATTTAACATCAAGTGAGACTGATGATCTTCAACTTCACTTATTTTAATGGTGAAAGTGAACCTTCTGCTTCTGTGGATGTTGTTTCTTTTTACAAGTTATAAAAAGCATTTACAGAATTTATGCATCTAAAAGTCTAAGACTTTGTTGTCACACCTGAACTGCTTGACTTAAATGTTTAAAAAACGAATATTAAAAAATGAGCTGATATTGAGCTTTTATCTGGGTTTACATCAAACATGATCAATAGTGGTCTACTGGATTAGTTTGGTTTCCTTTTGTTCTGTGTTTTTTTCTTTTACATTTTGTTTTTTTGTTATTTTGTACAACCATTTTTTGTCTGTACATCATTACTGAAAGTATTTTGCTGATCAGAGTACAGATGGTTTTGTGATTTGTTTTGGTGAAGAATATTACCATGTATATGTGATTTAATTTCCTGTCCATCAGTCAGGAAAACTGATTTCAGTGACATCATGGATGAGGAAACACTTGTAGTTGTGAATCTGATCTGTCTGCAGTGTCTCAGTCACTCGTTTATTCTGATCATCACTGCCTTTTCTTTTTAATCACAATATGTTTTTTTTCTTGATATATAATGATGTTCATCTTTATTTCTTTATTGAGTATTTCTAACACTGTACTTCTGCTTGTTGCTTATATTTTGTTGAATAGATACAAACACAATATAATCTGTCTGTTGTTGATCTGAAATTGTGTTTAGATCATTTTAAGAGCTGTTAAAGATCAGATTTATTCTTTAATTTTCCTGTTTGTCCTGTTAAGTTCATCCTTAGATATCACAGTGACTGTGTTTTATTGTTTTACTTGATTGTCTGATTTATCAAAGTTTGACTTTGCTCCAGTGTTTCATGTAAAGTTGACATGACTGTATTCTGGAGGAATATAGAAATAAATGTTCAAATCAAGCCTTCAGCAGTAAAGTCAGACTGTTTATATTCTCTCTCAGCAACATCTGATGTTTGAAGTGAAACTTTTCACTCCTCTGAAGATTTCCTGTCTATTCATTTTATCATAATATGAAACAAAGTCACTAAAGGAGTCATTTTAGGTGACTATAAGGGATTGTTAGAATACAGATAATGAATCATTTTTATTTCAGGAAAGAAATAATCAGTAAATAACTGCAGTTACTGTTCATCTTAACCTGTAACGTGATTAATAAAGGATGTTGTTCTTATAGTCAAAGTTGTTTTTTGTCCCATCAAACCCTGACATTGTGTTGTTGGTCCACATCCATCCTGTCTGCTTCATTCTTGAACATGTGTGTCAACGTTCATGGGATCACTCAGTATTACTGCAGGTTACACTTCATCTTCTCTCCATTAATGCGTCTCACAGAAGTGTTTGTAACTTCAGCCTTTATCACAGATTATAGAACTTTAACCCTCAAACTAAACCACACATGTTGATGTGACTCAGACCTTCAAATGAGCAGTTAGGTTTTGTTTATATGAGTCCTACTCATTAACGTTACCATGGAAATGAGACTTAATGACTGAGTTGATGAGGATAAAAGGAGCCAGAAGGTTCAATCCAGCCACTGGGATGTGGAGAAGAGTCAAAATTACAGAGAACATGATGACTTTTCAATCAAAGTAGCTGCTATTTACAATGTGTCCACTGGGGGTCGTACACGAGCAATGAAACTGTTCATACTGGAGCAGTTGGTTTTAAGAAAAGAAGAAAAACACATCAATGGGGCCCAGCATCAGTCCCAGTCTGGAGCTGGGGGTCCATGAAGGGCTAGTTAACTTCAGCTTTAATCACAGATTATAGATCTTTAAGATTAAGATTTATCTTGACTTCTCCTATAGTGACCTATAAAGAGTTAAGGTCGCTATTTCTTTTAGGCACAATTCAGAGATTTGATCCTTTTTTTCTGTCTCTTTTTTGTTGTATAATCCAGCACAGTTCTATTGTATCTGTTTTTTCATTCATTCATGTCCTTTTTAATATTATGTCTGAATATCATGACATCACTGAGAGTGTGTCATTAACATCGATAACTCAAAGGCAAAACATAAACAACATATTTTTATAGATTTGTTTAACAGATCTTTTACTAATTAATAAAGGAAATATTTGATGCATCAGATTTCTCACAGTAATGAAGGTAACTCTCTTTTCTCTCTAGCTGACTGTAACTATGACTGATGTGACAGTAGAGGTGGATCTTTTACGTTTTAAAAAAAATCAACCCTTCTGACCATTAAATTAATGTTGAATCCTCAAATGTTCAAATCTACTGTGCTGTTTCTTCACTAAGAAGCTTTACCGTTATAGTTGAACAAACTTTCAGGGTGTAACTTCACTGAGGGAACCGTGAAGGCAGAATATTTTTAATACTTGTTCTGATTTACTGGTGTGATCTAAACTGCTGGTATTAAAGAAACAACTTAATACAGAACGTTAATATATCATAGAACATTCAATCAATAAAATTAAAACAAGAAAACACATAGAAAACATGGATTTCTGATAATCTGGTTGAAGGTTTGAGAGATTTTTGTGCAGCTGCACCACATGAATGATGTCATGGATACGACACTGTTTTACTCCAGATCAGGGATGTCAAACATACGGCTCGTGGACCAGAACCAGCCCCACAGGTCCAATCCAGCCACTGGGACGTCTAAAGGTGTAAACTCTATACTAAGTATTCTTTAGCTGTCAACATTACACCATTTGGCACTTTGATTTCCTTAAATATCTTTATCAAAGAGGAGAAAAGTGGACAGAAGGTTGAGTTTTTCTAGAAAAAAGGACCGTTTCCTACTTATTGACAGATGAATGGAGAACCTGTGTGTTTGCAGAAGGTTTCAGTTGTCAAAGAATATAATATTCAACGCCAGACTCATGAGGAATACAACAGTCTGCAAGGACAACTGAGAACAGAGAAGATAAATGAATTGTTAGCAGGTCTGAAGAAACAGCAGACTGTTTTTACCCGTAGCCAAGACATCAGTGAAGCAGCAGTTAGAGCTGGATACCTTAGTGTTGGTGAAACAGCAGCAGGATCAAAGGCGTTTTGTGAGGAAGACTTTGTGAAAGCATGAATGCTGAAGGCTGCAGAAATCATGGTCCTGAGAGGAGACAAGCTTTTGAGAACATTCGCCTGATGAGAATTACTGTAGCAGATAGGATTTCAGATCTGAGGGAAGATTTGGACAGCGAGATTAAGCAGAAAGTCAAATCATTTGTTGCATTTTCCGTTGCAGCTGACGAGTACCGACATCCCAGATGTTGCTCAACTGGCTGGATTCATTGGTGGTGTTGATGAGACTTTGACCATCACTGAGGGTTGTTGGTGGGCTGGACAGGGTCTGAGTGGACTGGACCCCTGCTGTCAGCCGGCGCACCATCAATGATCGGGAAAAAGTCCAGTCAAGTTTATTTCTGGAGCACAATTAAAACGACCTCTAAGGCAAATAAAAATCCCTAAAAATAAGAAAGGATATCTAATAAAACAAGATAAAGAGAATGAAAACATAGAAAAGAAACTATATTTACTAGAATTGTAAAAAAAAAAATTAAACAGTAGTTTGATTAAAAAAAATAAAATAATGTATGACTAACACACAGTCTACTTTTTAATTTATATCTTAGACGTGTCAAGAGCAGCTGCTTGGTTGATCTCCATATCTACTGTTAAGACTGTTAAAAACAAACAATAAAATCTTCAACTGGATCCTGAACTGGACATGAAGCCAGTGAAGGGAAACCAGCCCAGGAGTGATGTGGTGGCATCATTTCTTCCCCGTCAGAAGGTGAGCTGCTGCGTTCTGAACAGCTTCCAAGTGACGGAGTAACGACTGATCAATTCCAAAGTAAAGAGAGTCACAATAATCTAGTGGACAGGTAATGAAGACATGAATAACTCTGAAAGTCTCTGGTAGGAAGTTAGACCTTCATCTTACTTCAGAACCAAAGACTGCTTACAGAACATAGATAATGGGTCAGTTACACTGTCATGTCCATCTAAAATCTCTGACTGACCAAAAACAATCATTTCTGTCTCGTTCTGATTCAAGTTGAGGAAGTTTATCTCCAACCATGAGTGGACGTCTTTAAGACAGTTCAGCAAAGCTTGCAAGGCCGTAGCCAGGATTTTTCAAATACCGAGGTCAACCCCCCCAAAACAAAATGAATTACATCAAATAAAATAAAATGAAATAAAAAAGTGTTAATGACACTTTTATTTTATACATTATAACTATTGAATTGTGTGTGTGTTGTTTGTTGGTGAGAATGGAACAGTGGAACAGCTTTACTCCTGGGCTTTTTTGAAGAGGTTTCTCACCATTAACTGTAATGATATAAAGAATACACAATAGACAGTAGGCATAAGACACATGTAATCATTATGAATTCAGTTGACATTTAGTCCTTAGTGTAATGAATGTATGTTATTATAAATACAATAATAGGCAGTGGTGGAAAGAGTACTAAACATTTGTACTCAAGTAAAAGTACAAGTACAGGGCTAAAAATCTACTCAATTACAAGTACAAGTACAGGTCTTAAAAGTTTACTTAAGTAAAAGTATAAATTACATTAAAAAAAGTACTTAAGTACTAGTTACTTTTTAACATGTTTTTATTGTGTCTTAATGCAACGTTTTACACAAACATTTGTGTATTTATGAAATTATATGTAAATGAACAGACCAATTTGTCTGATAACTTAAACTAAAGGAGCATTAAGGAGTTAAGGAACAAAAAACATTCTCTGCAATTACTGCAAAAGTCATTGAAAAGTTGAAGTGCGGGCCCAGCCCTCTCCAACAACAAAACAACTCTTGGTTTGAAAAAATATGCACAATTGTCTTCAATTTTGCTTATAAGGAAAGAGAGGCACTTGTCTGTGCATCCGCCTTAGGCCAGAGGGGGCCGAGCAAAGTCTGTAATGCCTAATAACTTCAAAGTCCAACTTTCTTAACACAACTGTTGGGATAATATGAAAATTAACAAAGAACAAGGGTTTGAATTTAACATTCCCTGTTTACTTTCTGAACTTCTTGTTTAGTTTCAAAAGAAGCTGATTTTCAAAGTTCAAAGAGTCTATTCTGCTTCGTTTTCCTACGAATTAATAAATTAATTACTGCCAGAGAAAAAATTTTGCGACCTTAAATTAACTTATTAGAAACAATATAAACCAAGGATTTAGCTACACAAGAAGATAAAGCTTACCTTCACATGTTTTCTCAAGTTAGAGGCAGAATTCTTGTAGGCCATTATGACGGTAGGAGGTAGACAAAGCTTGCAACGCTTTTTAAAACAGTCTTCTTTTCGTCCGACTTAAACAAACATGTCCCTGAGTTGAGGCCAAGGGTTCTCATTTTCCTCTGTGGTGTCATCCGTTGTTTCCTCGCTTTGCTCGATTTCCTCTGTCTCCATGCTCTCTGTGTCAGTCTCCATCTCACAACAATGTCAAGTTTCTTCATCAGCGTGCTTTTTAAAATACTGCAGAACGGATCATTGGATGAGCATTGAGCCAGAGGAACACGTATGATGACATCTACCAGTGAGCGCATCTCAGGTGTTCCGAGCGCAGGGAGGGGGTCAGAGGGAGGCGCACAGTACAAGAAACTCCACAACAGAGTTCTGTAATCTCCTCGTTTCCTCCACAGCAAACATCTGAATGAGATCATGCCACAGCTGTACAGACATCCTCTGCCCTTAAGAGAATAAAAATGTACGCAAGTAATACAGTGATGCATAATCGAGAGGTAGAGCCATTTGTGCACGTTCACATGTGACTGGGTGGACGCGCAATGACGAGATTTGGACGTGCTCTTTTACGTGCTGACATGCTGGTTGCGCTTTCCACTAACTCGGTATCCTGCAGTACCAGTATCTCGCAGGTTTAGGACAGAGGGTAGCGGGTGGTCTGACCACCCGCTACCCTCTGTCCTAACCCCACGATTGCAAGATACCGAATTTGTGGAAAGCGCAAGAGACACACCCATTGCCGTACCTACAATGTGAGTAAAGGAGTCGGCATAATGAGTACCGGCTTTAGGGAGATGAAGATTGCATTAGCGGTTGGCGGAGGTTCCTAAATCAGCAATTTGCGGGTAGAGGGTAGTGGGTAGCGGCTAGCGGGAAGTGTAAGATCGGGCCCCTAGTGCCTGGCACAAGACCATAAGGCCCCTATCTTTTTAGTTATTTAGCGCTTAGCATTATTCTAAACCATGAATAAAAAGGTAACAGAGCATAGCCATGTTTTAAAGAGAATATGATTGGCTGCGCTTGTTCATTATGTTTATTTTACTAACGGACCATGACTGACTGTGAACTGGTCTGGAAGCAGAAGAGGACGAAGCTTAGCAGAACTCAGCCATGCGAACTGAGCATCAGCTGAAGGAAGTGGCCTTTTCTGATGTCGACACCAAAACAAAATTTGAAATGAGACGTCCGATGACGGATGTCTGCCGGCAGAACCGCAGCTCCCCCAATGAGGCTTGGCTGAAGGAGTCAGGAACCAATACTGGGAATAACTAGAGAACGTAATGCAGGAAAGACCAGAAAGACTCATATGAGCAGAGCCCAGGATGAGTGTTTGTTACTGCTGCTCCATCACTCCACTCAAGTGGTGATATTCTTTTCCACCTCCAGTTTTTTGTTGCACATTTTAGTTGCCGTTATTGCTTGCTGTGTGTGTGTGTGTGTGTGTGTGTATCTAACATGGGTGCAGCGAATTCTCTGTCACCTAGATAATTTAGGCCTCTCACCACATGTACCCATGGTCGGCCAGTTTAACTAGTTACATGACTATATTGGAGCACCACAGTCTTTTACAGTTGTTTTTATCCCTGCTTTTCTTTGTCTTTTTTAGACATGACTGTTAATGTTAAGAGCTTTTATTGCTTGGAATTAACTCCTTAAGTTTTATTTCTGTAATAAATTTGGAGGCTGACCTTGGACAGAGATAACATTTCTCAGCTCACCTGGGAACTCCTTGGTGACTCATTTGTTGAAGGACACAAGAGTCACCCAGCTGTTTGATTTTTCCGGTCAGTTACTTTTTGTAAGGTAAACAAAGTTTGTAAAATGATAACCCATAATGTGAGAAATATTTACATATTTAGCATCAATTACAAAGCTAATTTTTAAAGGAAAGAATGTTTTGTTGAAATACTTTGTCCTTACTTACTGTGATTATATTATATATAACATTTAGATTAATTTGTTGGCACTGAAGAAGGTGGTCTCACTTCAAATTAGTGCAACAATTTGATCACTTCTGATCCTTATGAAACATAAACTGTTGGCAGCTGTTTTAGACAGCAGGGGGCGTAGTTTCAATTGTCTTTAACGGCCTTGATAAATGCTGAGAGAACAGGATGAAACATGATCAGAAAACAGGATAAAGAACTTTGTGTTTTTGCTTGTTTTAAACCTACAAATTGAAGTTAACAGTTATTGCAGGTTATACCATTAAGCTTGCTGACTTTGTTACCTTTTTTACCTGTTTAATTTCAGTTTCATGTTCTTGTTGACTTACTTGTTGTGGCAGTTATTGAAGCTGGATCACTCGTTGCTCCGTTGCTCAGTTGTGCAGAAACACTGAGGGAATAACACACCCCTGGCCTCAGGCTGCTGAACGTAACTCTGTTGGTGTCTGTTTTCATCTCTTCCACAGTTTCTCCTTCAGTGCAGCAGGTCACAGTGAAAGACTCCACTTCACCAGGGGGACGTTCCCATTGCAGAGATAGTGACTCACTGGTGATACTGGAGACTGTTACCCCAGTAGGAGGAACTGGTGTAGGAGGAGTAGGAGGAACTTCCTTGGGCGCATGGACAACAATCTTGGAAGGATTCACGCGTTGATCAGGGAGAATGGCCAATAAATTCGGAACATTGAAGTATTCCCATCGAAGAAATCCAGCAGAACTTCAAGGCTAGACGGAGAGTGTGTCTCAGCCTGCCCCAAACAATCCTTTCTGTTTTGGCTCCCTGGAAGCGCAGCCTTCAAGGCCGCTCCCTTATCTATTTCTCCTGGATGCTGTGTGGCTTGGACGCTTCTACCCGCCCATTCCCCCCCTCTGCACCTGGAGACCTTGGATCTCCAGGCTACATTCCCTCCCCCACTCCAACGTCTTCGCTGGCCCCCCTCCCGCCCTGCGCACCTCCCCCCTCTCCCCCGTGTGGCGATGGACTGACTGCGCGACTGCGCGCGCACAGACTGTCAAAACTGGGTTATTTGCCATCATGTTTCTATCAATGTCCTGTGTTAAGTCTGTATGCTTAATTAAATGTGCTGAGGTGTTTTTTTTTCCCCTCTCACGACGTGTCCATTTGACACGTAGTGGGAGATGTTCTTTTTTTAACCTCCACCCCTCCTTCCCCAATGTTATCTTTCTTCCTCTGTTAAATTGAAGCGCTCTTATAGCGCTGACCCAAGCACCGTTGACTCCTGTCCATATGTTGTGTTGTTTTGTTTTGTATGTTTCTTGGACGGTGAACTGGGAAGTCAAATTCTGCTGTGTCGGGACGCTGGCTCAGTGGCGACAATAAATTTGATTCTGATTCTGATTCTGATTCTGATTCTGGTGCTGTGACAGTGACATTAAGAAAAAAAACAAAATGTTTCTCACAGGTAAAAGTTCAAGCCAGTGAACTAAATTTAAAGTGAATATATTTGAAAAGTGGCACATTTCTTTACAACCAAAAAAATATTATTGCAAAATGACCTCAAACAAGATAAAAACCAAATTCATCTGCTGTTTGTGGTCTTTCAGCAAATACATGTGCTTCCATAATCTGTGAAATGATTTTCAAGCATCACATTTTTATACCAGGTTTATCTGTAAATACAGACACAGAGGTGGCTTCACTCTCGTTTCCATTTTCTGCAACCCTTTTGATGTTAAAAGTATACTCAGTCCCAGGAATCAGTCCTCCAACATCTACTCTGTTGCAGTCTTCTGTTATCACTTTGCCTCTCTGTCTCTGACAGGTGTACTCTACATGAAGCTGGTATCTAACAAATTGCAGAGAAACAGTCTCACTGCTGACATGGATGACTGTTACTGCTCCTGGAGGAGGAACATCTGGAGGAGGAGAAATATTACTCTGTAACTTAAGATTACAACATGGTTTTAGTTGTCAAACTTTCCTAAAGTTGCACTCGTACACTCCCATCAGTCATACTTACAGTCAGCTTTCAGTGAGACAGCAGAGTCTCCTTCCTCACTGTTGGGCTCAAGGAAGGAATCCGATGAATCAAAGAACTCCTTAATAAATATGGAAAACAGCTGTCTTAGATGAAATGAGGAAATGTATACACATATATGAATGATATTATTCATGTCTTGTGTCCTTTTATGGAGTTAATGATGTATTACCTCTTCTTCTTCTGAATTATCCATTGTTAAAGGTTGTTCAAACCTATTCCGCATAAAGATTAAAAAAAAGAAGAATGTAATATATCAGCTACAGTTTAACTGTGCTATATTTTACAGCAATAATCAGATAAACACAAAGGAGCAGACTATGGATTGTGCTCACATTAAAAAAAAAAAAAAAAAAGTGACCTACCTTAAGAAGCATCCTTTATATCAAAACTATGTTTTGTTTTTCTGTTAATGAATCCAGGAGTGTGTATGTATACACCTGTTATTATATTATTATTATTATTTCTGTCTGTTTTTTTTATAAAAAAAAAAAAAAAAAAAAGAGAGAGAGAGAGAGAGCCCTTACTACTACATTGAATTTCCCTTTATGGGATAAATAAATAAAGTATTTTTCATATATTGTTTAAACTAAGTTATCTTAGGTTGTAGGTGCAGCTTGAATATGAACTACAAGTCTCTCCTGCAAATGTGAGAGCAGCACTGATGCCGCTCCTTTAATCCTGATGAATGCAGTCACTCAGTTTCATTTCCAAAGAAATGTGGATGAATGAGTAGGTTTCAGGAAAACAAAACGTAACTCATTAACAGGTCGGAGTCACATCAAAATGAGTCTGTGATTAAACCTGAAGTCAAAAACACACATGGCAGAGGAAACATTTGTATATTTTTTGAATAGAGAGAAGGTGAAATGCAAATACTTTGTACTAGTTCTCACACAAACTAACAATAAACATCCTTGTCATTATTTAGCCATGAATTAGGAAAGAAAAAAGATCTGTCTTTTGATGCAGGTTTTTAGGTTCTGGCTTTTTCATATATACTTTCCTGAAATTACGTTTTTTAAATCACATATTTCCTGAAAGCCTGGATCTGGAGGGATATTAGAGCCATTGAGGATTTCCTTCAAAGACTTGAAAGGAAGGGGAAGTAGTAATCACTGAAATTAAAGAGCTTGTTTTTTCAGATGATTTTAATTAAAACGCCTTCATTTATTCACTTTTAAATTATTTTAGCATGTCAGCACCCTTTTCTTATTTTACGTTCTTCATCTTTTTTAATTGTTTCATTTCTGATATTTTAAGCTGCATACTTATGCTGTTTATATAAATTCAATATAATACCACAGTAAAGGAAGGTTGAGTACCAAGAAAGTGTTGTCCACCGGGTGGCAGCACCTGTTGAAACCGGTCATTACTGCTCCTGGTTTCGAAGCAGTTTTGCAAACTCCCACTGACTAGGAAGCGCCAGGGGAAGAAATTCCAGGTTATGTTCCCGTCAATTCTGCAAGGAGCAGATCAGCGACTAAACTGAGTGTTGATCCTGTCTACGTCTACTGGAATGACTGGAGGGAGACGCAGCAGATAAATACTCGTATCTACAAAGCCCTGGATGAATGGGAGCCCTCCTTCCTGTCACGCCACGTTCCCCCGGTAGTCGGGTTGCCCCTATTCGTTTATTTTTTTATTTTATTTTCTTCTTAGTCCCTTTGAAAGGCAATTTGAGTTTTCTTTGTGTATGAAATGTGCAATACAAGTAAACATGCCTTGCCTCCTTTTGTAGACTGTATTTTTAAGCTTTTCCTTAAACGTTTCCTGCAGCTCACCACATTTCTTTTCTTGGCCTGTCTTAGGACTCCATTTATCCATTTACCACTTGATTAAAGAGGCTGTTCCTCAAACTCAGATATCGTAGACACATCTGAGACGTGTTCATCTATTTTACATAATTCCCAGACTTGCAAATGTTGTTGAGGTTGCTGTTGAACTCGTTCTTTGAAAGTAAATTAAGTACAATTTAATACTGACGGAGATGCGTGTGCTGAACCTTTTACTTTTGAGCATTCAGTGGTATCAGGACCTTAGGGAACAATAGTGAAAGTCCTCAACAGCAGTTTCAGATATTGCTCTGTGAGTTAGAAAAGTTAAAAAAATCTCAGATGGACATCAACTTAAACTCAATGAGCCAATGTTTATTTAACAAAAAGAAAAGACATCAGAGGGGTGTACTACGAAGCGAGATTAGAGGATTAGCGAGGTATGTTGAGTCTAAAACCAGGATTTCCAGTACCACAAAGGTGGCTCTCTTTTAACCTGGCTAGATCACCATGGTAACTTACTCTGCAAGCTTAACCTGGTCCAGAGCAGGTTATGTGCAGAGTTTAGGCTCAAATCGGCTCTAAAAAGCACCGCCCTTTCACTTTCACCCAATCCCGTTGACCTGAGCGCCAGGATTGTGCAATGGAGGGAGAGTATTCAGATACCGGACTGATCCGCTGGCTTCCCATGACCATATTCTCTATGGACGCTAGAGATTTCCAGCTGAGGGAATACGTTACATTTGTAATCTGCTAGAGCCATATATTGGCAGCGCCACCAAACGCAGCCGTGCGCTCACAGTAGCGCAAACGGTGTGCGTTTCTTTGCGTTTCTTTGCCGCGGGAACCTACATGCATTCAGTTGGTGATGCAGAAAATCTGAGCCAGAATACTGTAATACTGTACTTGCTCTTACTGAACTGCTGATCATGTTTGTAGTATTCCCTGGCCAACTGCCCACGCTTCAAATAAAAGAAGCGTTTTACAAAATCGCAGGTAACATAAATTAATAGTCCATTATAGTGATAATCAGTGTGACGTGGAATTTCATGTGAAATGTTGTAATACAATTCATTCATAAGATTCCCGGGTGATAGGGTACCTATTAAAGTGGCTGGTGAGCGTATATTGGTATCACAGATAATATTAAATCTTATATTAATTTCACATAGATTTAGCAAAAAACTAAAGTGATTTTAATTTATCATTCATAATGGGACAGTCAGACCTACATAATTTTTTAATCTGCTGCATTAAGTTTAAAGTTTAAGGGCTCTAAAAGAGGGAGGGAGATTAATTATGGTGCATTAAGTGGTGAAATAAATATAACTTACGAATTTACACGATCTGCTATTTTTTGCCAGCACTCCTCTCTGGCTTTATTCGCACCTACAGTGTTGCTTTTGGCCGTAAAGATTTCTTTGAAATCCTCATAGCCCTGCATTATTAAAACCTGCTCCTCCTGACTGAAATATACGGACCGCGATCTATCCATTTTATCCGGAATAGGCGTCAAATGACGCGTCAAACGCCCCCTTTTATGTGAACGTGCACAGAGCAGAAAGCAGAAAGCCGTGATTAACAAAGATAGTTGATAACCACCGTCGTGGTACCAGTTATCTCTGATCGCGAGTTTCAGGTTTGTTAAGCCAGCTCACCCAAAGAAAGCCTGGCTGTGTCAAACTTGCTTCGTAGTACACCCCTCAGGTGAACAACACAACCCCCTTACTGGCTTCAAATGATTGAGGAGGAGGATGAACTGGTCATGTTGCAGGCGCTTTGGTCATGCCAAAAAGGAAAGACATAAGCAATGGTTTTAGAGATGCAACATTACGAAAGAAGTGACAGAATCAATTTCAAAAGAATTTAGAGTTCAACATTTGGCTTTATTTTTGTTTGGTACTGGCATGACTAAAAACATATAATGTTGTTTATATGAGGATGTTTTTGCCTAATTCAAATATACATTGTGATCACATGAATTTACATTATGGTTTTACATAATAAGATCAAAAGAAAAGTGTGACAAACTCACAGAAAACTATGGTCTTGGTGACAAAAAAGAAATACTGTAACTGATGAAACAGACAAAAGTGATTCAAACAATATCAAGACAGCAGGAAGTGCTTCCTCCTTCGTTCCTTTACTTTATTTACGTTCTCTGGGTTTCTTTCAACTTTTTTAATCATAGTAAATTTCACAAGCTGAACTTTCATTTGGAATTGAGAAACAACTGTGTACTTTTCAATCCTCTGAGGCTGAGAGAACGAGAACAAAAATATAATAAATGCAAATGCAAAGTAATGTTCTTATTTACGGACATTTTCAACAGCTAAAAAAGATTAATCCTGATTCTGTTACTTTTTAAGTATATCAATGATGTAAGGACAATTAATGATCACACAAAAAATAATGAGTTACTAATCAGCAGATTACATTTTCTAGGTACAAACAGCAGGTAAACTGCAGGCAAAGCGTGAGAACCAACTGCTTTATGAGCTTCACTTCATGTTGAATGTATTTTGAAGGCTTGCTTTTAAATGCCCTTTTTTAATTTTTTTCCAAGTTTCAGGAATGTTAGCTGGTTCTGCAATATATTCTTCAGCAAATTTATTGTTGTATGTTGTCATCACATATTTCCAGAAGTCTTTTGCCTCCAGGCTCCCATCAGAACCAATATGCCAGTCTGGGAAAATTTCCCTGTAAGACTTGTAAGGATGGAACTGAAACTTTGTAGCAGGGCAGGAAAAGGATTTCTCACTGATCACAGAAGATGTGCATATGTCTGTAACAAGTTCCTGTGTTAAAAACATCCTGTATCCACCCAGACCTACTGGTCGATGCAGTGAAGCAAAGTGCTCCTTGTGGTCTGATCCTCCTGCCTCACAGGCAACTTTACAGAACGGACACTGTTTCCCACAACCACTCACTCTGTTGAAAAGCTCAGTCTGAGGATTCACATTAAGATGTTTTAGTTTAGTTTCAAAGGGTGTGCTTTTAAACTTCTCCTTAAGAGTTTCTTGCATCTTCTCCACAGACTCTGTTAGCCACTTAGCAAACTGTTCCTGGTCAGCGTTGTTCAGGATCATGAAGTCACCAAGAGCATCCTGGGAAATGACCAGTTTATCACCAAGTTCTTTGCAGATACGTTCAATAAATGTTTTCAGGTCACCACTCTTCTCTGATTTGGCTTTTTTCATGGCCTCATTTATGCTGCTGATACTTGACTTAAGATGTTGTTCCTCAAACTCAAATGTTGTAGACGCATTTGAAAAGTGCTCTTTTATTTGCTTCAGTATCCACACCTTTACATAACTTTCATACTCAGAAATGTAGCTCAGATATCTGTTGAAGTCCTCTTCCTTTAGCAAATCCTGAAGTATTGAATGCTGGAAGGTGGTCCGTGTGCTAAACGTTATATTTTCATCATTTCATCAATAATACTAGGACCCAGGGAACGGTAGACAAAGTCCTCAACAGCAGGTTTCAGACATTGTTCTGTGAATTCTTCAGCCTTCTTCTGGCACTGGTTTCGTTTGTGGAAAACATCTTTAAAATCTGCACAAAACTTTGCCTTTCTTTTATCCAGAAGGATCATGGGGTCATTTGCTTGAAGGAAGTCTTCCTGCATTTTCTGAAAGCATCTGGCTGCATCTGCACAGATGTGCTGCTTCAGAGAAACCTCAAACTCAATGTCAACATCAGCATTCTTCAGCCTTTCATCAATAATGTGAAGGATCTCCTGGATGTAAGTGTTGTGGTAATTGGTTTTTCTCTTAATTTTTTCTGCTACAAAGTCTTTGCAAGCAGCTATGATGTTGTCAGCCATATTTTGTCTGGCTTTTACAAGATCCTGTCGGTTGAACCATCTTCTTGCTCCGTGATACATTTTTTCAACCATTCCTTCAGGTCTGTATTTGAAAGGCACCAACCCACAATCTTGGAGGCTTTCTTTACTCAGCAGTTCACATGCATGACTCCCCTTATGTGAAACATTGGTTCTGAGACAATGAGACACACTTGTGAAAACATTAGTGGGATTTTGTGCAGAAAAAGACATCTTCTCCACTATGTTCCTCCACATCTTATCAAATTCTTTTACCAGCTCCTTGTCTGTCATTTTGACTTTTTTGTTTCGGCATTCAGTAATTAAGTCACACACTGCCTTTTCAATTTCTTTTGTGTGATTCTCCTTGATTTTGTCAAGTTCTTTCATTCCCTGTCTGATGTCAGCTGCAGCTGTGAGCTGATTAACAACAGAGTTTTCCATTTCTCGTCGAAGGCTCTTTGCGCTGTTTGCAAAGTCTTCTCTGTATCCTTCAACCAGGTAGACATGACCCTCTGTCTTCTCGAAGTACTCTTTCAGATTTTTAAGGAGCTTTTCCTCCCATTTGGACAGCTCTGTGGCTGCTTCACTTTTTAACTGATTAAGGAATTCTCCCATGTCAGATGTTTGAGACTGTGCAGCAACTGTACCAAAGTTGGAAATCTTTGTTTCTGCATTGGTAACCCAGGTGAACATTTCTTTCTTGAACTCCCACTCCCACTTGTTGAACTCTGTGCAGAGCTTCATGTATGCATTAGCTACAAGACTGTTTCTGAAGCTGAAGATGAAGTTTTCATGCTTTACAGCATTCCAGAGACTGGTCATCCACTCTTTGAACTCCAACACATCATTAGCAGATGACACACGCTCTCCCAGTTGTTGGATGATGTTCTTCTTGAGCTCATAAACAACCTCACTGTATCCTGTATTGACTGGTGCCATTGGTGGGTTCCATTCCAGAGTCCAGGAACGTAGCAGTTTCCAGTATCTGGACTGTACTCCATCACATCACTGAAGCTCTTGTTCTCTTCTCTCTTTTCCATTTTAGCTGCAGCTTCAGTCATCTCATTCAACTGATCCAACAGCAGTTTTCTGTCTCTTAAGTTCTTCTCATGGGCTGAAACATCAGAAACATTCTGGTGAACAAATTGACATTTTGGTTTTTTGCCCACCTCCTTCATCCTGAGGAAAGCATGGACCACTATTTGCATGATGTCCTTCATTTCAGTTGAATTCTCCATTGCAATATTAATAATGGTGATGTCACTCAGACCCACAACAAGTGTTGCCAGCTCATTGTCATGCTCATAGCTATTGTCCAGCTGAGCGAGTTCTGGTGACTTTAAGCCCTCAGTGTCAATGATCATCATGAAGTCACAGCCAAATACTTCTTTGATGTCCTCATTGACTCTGATGAGCAGCATGAAGGCACCTCGAGTGCATCGACCACTGCTGACTGCAAACTGCACTCCAAACATGGTGTTCAGGAGAGTGGACTTTCCTGTGCTCTGAACTCCAAGAACTGTAACGACCAGTATCTGGTTCTTTGGAGACACCAACTCATTGAGCTGAGTGAGAACGTCACTAACCCATCTGAGAGGAATGTTGGATGCATCTCCATCTACAAGTTCAAGAGGAAATCCATCAAGCAACAACTGTGCACAGAGTTTGGGTAGATGCTGCAGTTGTTGACGTGATGGGTCTGTTTCTGGAAGTGACAGAGAAGCTTCATAGATCTGACCCATTTCACGGAAGAAATGTTCAGTCCCCAGTGAGCTGTTGGAGATTTGTCTGTCAATTTCTTTGACCTCCTCTTTGTTTGCAGAATCTTTGCACTTTTCTCTATACTGCTCCCTGAGTCCAGAGAGTTTTAATCGAGACACATTATCAAGGTTCATTCTCATCCATTTCAGGAAATAACACCTTTCTATTCCTGGACTGGATATCGCATTGATGAAGCATGTCATAGCTGGTGAAATATCATAAGAGTTCTGCCTTTTCCGCAGTTCCTCCTTCTGCTCTTGAAGGTCACTTTTGTAGTTTTTCTATGTTTTCAGACCCAATCTTTTGAAGGCGAAATTCTTCTTTCTCTAAGCGAGTCAGTTCCTTCCATATTTGTCCTTGCAAGGGAAGCTGTTCTTCTTTGTATTTCAGGAGGTCTTTAATTTCTGCAGTGATGGCATCTGCATTTTTCTTTCCAGCCTGGCACTCTGGAGATTTTTCATCAACCAGTATTCCCAGTTCCTGGGCAACTTCAGCCATGTTCTCTATTGACATCTTCATCTGTGTCTTCTCAACTAAATCACTGACTGTTTTTCTCAAACATTTGACAAAGTCTGCTTCATTTCTCTGCTTTGTCTTTATAATTATGTTGTTTTTAGACAAGTTCATTGCAGTTGCTACAGCTTTGAGAGAATTTTTGTCGAATTTTTTGCTCTCACTGTTGCCCACCAAGAAGATCTGTGCTTTGCAGTCTTGCTTTGTGAGAAGTTTGCAGTCAGAGTCCAAATGGTCAAAGAACACAAAAACTGCTGCAGATGTCTGACACAAAAAGGAGAATTGTGTTTCAAATGAAGAAATGTCTCCATGGAGATTAGCGACAGCCATTGGTTGACTGAAAATATCAATGTTTTTGTTTCCACAAGGAAGGTACCAGGTAATTTCAGTCAGTCCATTGGATATTCTTCTTGGACTGTCACCACACTCCATTTTGCTGTGAATGAAGGTGTCATGGTATTGCTGAGAACTGATCAAAAACTTATTGAGGATCTCTGACTTGGACAAAGAGCAGTCACCCAGTCTCACAAAAGAGACCATTGGAATTTCAGAATGAACTATTCTTTCTTCAATGAAGCCCTTGGAGTCTGAAAGAGCTGGAGGTCTGTACTTCTTAACAATGTCTCTCAAGGCCCACAGCATGAGTGTGCACTGTTGAGTGTCACAACTGGGAAGCAGCAGAGGTACAGAGAACTGACACATAGACATTTTTAGAGCCATTTCCTGCTGTAGAAAAGCATCAGAACACAGAAAGAGAGCAGTGATTATGTCGAGAGGGTTTATCATGTCATCTGTGTTTGGACTGTCAAGATCATCAAAATCTAACTCAGACCCTGATGAATCATCACAGTTTGACTCACACACTGATACATACTTCATATTTCTAGCTGTCACATTAACCATCATTAGTTTCTTTAGAAAATACCATGGAAGATCAGATTTAGACTTGTCAGGTTCATCAGTAATGGTCTTCTCATTGATCTCAAGTATCTTGCTGAGTGTTAGCTTCTCTCTGTAGTATGGCATCAATCCCAGATCCTCCAACAGGCTCTCCAGGTTAGTCTCTGTGGACATGCAAAAAATGGTCATAAAAATCATTGCCTTGTGCTCTAAAACTGATGCAGACATGAAAGGAGAAATTAAGCAACGTCCTTATGAAGATTACCTACAGCTACTGGTTGTCTAAGGATGTTCCTATATGGATTGTAACTGACAATTTCAGTGAAGGAAAACACAGAAAAAGGGGAAAAAATGGGGATCTAATTTAAAGGTTCCAATACACACTTTTACCTGAAAAAGAAATAATTTCTAAGTCTATTTTTTTTTCATATGTTAGGCTACATAGGGTAAATCTAATCCTAGTCATTTATTTCAGAGCAGTTAACCGAGGGGTATATCACGAAACAACAACTATCAAAAAAAGAAGTCTGAGATCAGGATAACTCGGACTCTATTGTCAACTAGATTACTAAATCTTAACTGTCCGCTCCAGGTGCCATGTGTGCTTACAAAGAAAAAAAATTCTTTAATATTTTAATCTATACTAACGATGTCAAGCAAAAAACGAAAGTGGTCAACTATGTACAATATGGATTCACATGTATAATGGAACGTGATGGGAGTCAGCGTCCTATCTGCATGATTAGCAATGCTAAGTTAAGCAATTCTAGTCTAGAATTGAAAAAGATCATATTTATTTTTCATGACCCTCATGAGGATAAAGCATGTTCAGAAAATGAAAGATAAATACAATAAATAAGTAGGGTATGTAATTCATGCAGTTCATGCATTGTATTGGTTTTGTTCTTTGAACACATGATGTTAAACGGTTCATTTTTTGCATCAATAAAACATGTAGCTAGGTCTTGATATTTTATCATATTTTATTTTTCAAAATTTATTTGACAATAAAAGGATTTTCTGTTTATTTATATTTCTAGCTAATTAAGAACATCCTATAAATGTATCTGCACCTCATTGTTCCTGTAGTTTTTTGTGCTGTCCTCCACCGTCCCAACCCCTATTTTCTTTTCTTTTCTGTATATGTTTGCAAGTCAGAGTTTTCAGAGCTACATACTAGTTCAATCCTCTGACCATCCCAGGCTTTACCTCCACCTGTCTATATAGATGTCTCTGGGATATCAGCTAACATGCTGAACTCCAGGCAGACCCTTTGACCACCTCCATGTTGCTGCCTACACCTGTTTATATAGTCATCCACATGTACTTAATGTACTAACAATGAACCAGTCAGAATATAAGTGCATGGAATTCTTGGTTCTCCAGTTAATGGATAATTATTATTTATACATTTTATACTAGATAGTGTTGCCAAGGTGTATGTGCTCTCCTCTCTGTCCTCCATCCTCACTCTCTCCTGTCTCCCTCTCTGTGTCCTGTCTCCCTCCTCTTTTCTTTCTTTATCCAGCTAGCCTTCAGCTAGAAGGTCCCTCCCTATGATCCAGGTCCTACTTGAGGCTTCTTCCTCTTAAAGGGGAGTTTTCTCCTCTCCACTGTTTGATTTAAAGGGTTTTTTTTTATATCCTGCTCGGGGAGTTTTTTTTACTTACCATTTTTCTTTAATTCAGATTTAATATTATAATTTTAGTTAATTATATTTGCTCGGGGGTCATGCTCTGGGTCTTTGTGAAGTGCCTAGGGACAACTTGCATTGAAATAGACGGTATACAAATAAAATTGAACTGAACTGAACTAAATGTTTCATATATGATTTTATATTAGAATTGGCTTCTGCCATCACTAGATGGCAGACTGTTCTATAACCATAAAATCCTGAAGCTACGACAACTTTTTGTCAAAAGAAAATTATGAAAATTCAGCCTTTGACTAAAAAATTGAGTTTGGTAACTGATTGAAAAATAAGGTTTCATAAAAAAAAATATGTGTTTTGTTTACAAATTTAAAAATGAGTAAAAAATGATTTAAAAAATTGGACTTTAAAAAAAGTACAATCTGAATGAAAGGGACAGGAATTAATAAATAAATGGTGAACAATGTTCATGGGCAGTTTGATCAAAGTTTGTCAGAAATATGATCATGATTAATGTATAGAGGTGGACAAATTTAATTATTTCATATTATAAGTTGTAATGTATGAAATGTTTGCTTTTGTGATCCTTTGACCTCATCTTCTTAGGACAAACAGGTGATTTTTAATGATTTTTTTTTATTTGTGTGTGACAAAACCATTCACTTCCTGTTTTACGGTAAAGGATAGGGCTATGATCATACTGATCCATTTTGGACCAGATTAAACAATGTATGGCTGAGTTACAACCAATTTTTTTTCATGGAGTCTTTGAAATTACATCAAACCTTGGTCTTCACTACGGTCATGCCCTCTGGTAAAAGGTTATAAGCTTCTCAAACTTTCATCACTCGTGTTTAGATTTGAAAAAAAAAAGTTTGGAGTCAATCCGACCAAATCTCTGGGAAGAGTTTGGTAAAGTATGAGACCTGGAAATGGCCTGAAGCCCTGTCTGGGATACGCCCTGCCTCTATCTCAGTAGCTTGATGAGCTCCTGCATGCTCAGAAACCTTGAAGCAGAATAAAGTGGGGGTGTGGAGATGAATGAATGAATGAATGTTTTTGATACACTAATCCATACTTATTATTGACCATCATCAATACAGTAGTACAGAGCAAAGTACAAAATGATCATATTTTGTGTTCATGATTCCCAAAGTAACACAATTCATTTTGCTTTCAGATGTAACTGCAAAGACTTATAGGTTCACATAGTATAGCTCACAGGGTTTGGATATTTAACATGATCTTTCACCTGTTGATTTACATCACACGTTTATTATTCAAAACTTCATGATAATTAAATCAAACAAAGTTCACTCATAAATGCACTGACAACTGGCAGAATTGTCCCCACTGATATTTAAGCATATTGTACACTGTCTTTGAGTGAGAGCACATTTTCCAACATGTGTTATCGCAACTTCAAAATGACCATTTTCCAAGGCTTCTCTGGCTATTTTGGAGCACAAGGCTGTTTCCCTGCCGAGTATGTATGAACCCCAGAAACAAATTAATATTTTACCTATCAGTATGGTTGGTCCATAACATGCATGGTCTGAGTTGGAATGTGTGTATGACATATCTTGCCTGAACCACCAGGAGCAGTAAGCATGAGATCTGAATTCAGTTAGGAACCTATTAACAAAGAAAGATATGTTGGATAAGAGCTATTGTTGTTCCGATTCTGATACCAGTGTGGGAAATTGGTATCGGTGAGTACGGGAGTCCAGGCAACAACTGATAACAAGTAATTTATATTTAATGATTTATTTACTAGTTACTTCCGTTACACTACCAGTAAAAGAAATACTTTTTAATTTTGTAATACTGTTTCATACTGTCCTATTTAGAAATAAATATAGACATAAATGCCTTGGATTTGCTGTATTTATTCATGTTTGACAACAATGATAATTATATTACAGTCAGGCAATTTGTTGCAATTTCTTTAATATTATACTCATATCGGTACTCGGTATCGACCGATACCCACAGCGTCTGTAATAAGAGCAGCCATATAGTCCTCACTGGACTGCAGTTGTCAGTGTATTTGAAGTTAACTGCTGGGAGGACAGTAGGAAACAGGCAACCACATTAACCCTTGAGACCTACGGGACCTACGGGACTGTAACATCATCTGCCTCACAGAGACATGGCTCCTCTGCAGTACCAGACCACGCCGTTCAACCAGCAGAGCACTTCACGGTTCACCAGGACGAGCGGGTCCGGTAGAACCAGGGGCGGCGGAGTGTCTCTGATGATTATTAACAAATGGTGCGACAGCAGAAACGTGGTCTCTCTGAAGCGATCCTGCTTGCCTCACCTGGAGTTCCTGACCCTGAAATGCCGCCCTCACTACCTGCCCCGTGAGTTTACTTCGGTCATCATCAGCGCCATTTATATCCCACCTCAGGCGGACACGCACACTGCACTAACCGAGCTACATGAGGCCATCTCTGCTATTCAGGCTGACCAGCGGGAAGCAGCTCTCATCGTAGCCGGGGACTTTAACAGTGCAAACCTGCGGACGGTGATACCAGAGTTTACTCAACACATTGACTGTCCCACCAGAGGAACAAGGACACTGGACCACTGTTACTCTCCGTTCAAGGAGGGATACAAGGCCAAGCTCCTTCCCCCTTTTGGGAGGTCCGACCACAGCGCCATCCTGCTCATGCCCAGGTACAGGCAGAGGCTCAGGCAGGAGCCCCCCGCGGTGAGAGAGGTGACGCGGTGGACGGACCAATCAGAGGCCGCTCTGCAGGGTGCGCTCGATTCTGCAGACTGGGACATGTTCTGTGACAGCGCAGGCGGAGACATCGAGGAGTTCACAGAAGCAGTCGCGGGATTCATCGGGAAAGTCGTGGATGACACTATGCCCAGGAAGATCATCCGGACTTTTCCCAACCAGAAGCCGTGGATGGACTCATTCATCCGCGAGGCTCTGCGATCCCGGACTGCTGCCTTCAACTCCGGACTGGCCTGTGGGAACATGGACGGGTTCAAGGCCGCCTCCTACTCTGTCCGCAGAGCGGTAAGAGATGCCAAGCACCGCTACGGACAGAGACTGGAGCAGCGGATGGGACAGTCCGACTCCAGGGGTCTGTGGCAGGAACTACGAGCCATCATGGACTACAAAGCATCCCGCTCACACCCGGAGAGTGCTGACCCCCTCCTGGCTGACGAACTTAACACCTTCTTCGCCAGGTTTGAGTCAGGAGACCGACTCCCTGCTGCGCTCCCAGCGGGAGGGGAGGAGACACTCTCTGTGACTGAGCGGGATGTGAGGAGGGAGTTCAAACGTGTGAACACCAGGAGAGCAGCAGGACCAGACGGCATTAGTGGACGTGTCCTTAAAGCCTGTGCTGATCAGCTGGCCCCTCTGTTCACCAAAATATTCAAACTCTCCCTGAAACAGTGTGTGATCCCCACCTGTTTCAAAAAGTCCATTATAGTCCCTGTCCCCAAAACACCTCACCCCAGCAGCCCACAGGACTACAGACCCATAGCCCTCACTTCAGTGGTGATGAAATGCTTTGAGAAACTGATCAAAGCAATTATCACCTCCACCCTGCCCCCCACCCTGGACCCTCTACAGTTCGCATACTGGGCAAACAGATCTGCGGACGATGCCGTAGCCCTCCTCCTCCATAAGACCCTTTCCCACGTGGATACTGGTAGGGGGAACTATGTGAGAATACTGTTTGTTGATTACAGCTCAGCATTCAACACCATAGTTCCCTCCAGACTGGTATCCAAGCTGTACGACCTGGGCCTATACTCCTCCTTGTACAGGTGGGTCTACAGCTTCCTGACCAGCAGACCACAAGTGGTTCGGCTGGGACAGCACACCTCATCCCCCCTCACCCTCAACACCGGATCCCCTCAGGGCTGTGTGCTCAGCTCTCTGCTGTACTCCTTGTACACACATGACTGCGTAGCCTCTTCAGACTCCACCGTCCTCATAAAGTTTGCTGATGACACCGCTGTTGTGGGTCTGATCTCCCACTACAACGAGTCAGCCTACAGGAGCGAGGTCTCACACCTGGAGGACTGGTGCAGGGAGAACCACCTCCTGCTAAACGTCAACAAGACGAAGGAGCTGATTGTGGACTACAGCAGGAACCAGCAGAGGGACCCCCTCCCCCTTGTTCTGAGGTGGAAAGAGTGGATACCTTCAAATACCTTGGGGTGACCATCTCGCAGGACCTTTGCTGGACTCAACACATCACCACAACGGTGAAGAAGGCCAGACAGCATCTGTTCCTCCTCAGAAGACTGAGGGACTTCAGGCTCCCCCTCAAGGTGCTCAAGAACTTTTACACCTGCACTATCAAGAGCATCCTGTGTGGGAGCATCACCACATGGATGGGGAGCTGCACTAAACAGGACTTCTTGGCCCTGAAGAGGGTGGTCCGTTCAGCAGAGCAGACCATCAGAACCACCCTCCCAAACCTGCAGGACATTTACACTAAACACTGCAGGACCAGGGCCCTGAAGATCCTCAACCAGCCCAGCCACCCCGGACACTATCTTTTTTCCCCTCTGCCATCAGGCCGGCGTCTTCGCTGCCTGAGAACCAGGACTGAGCGGATGAGGAAGAGCTTCTTCTCTCAGGCCATCCGCCTACTTAACTGTGACCACTACTCCCAGTAAGCATAATATTGCACAGTTCCTCTGCTCTGCTTTATTTGGACTTCATAGTTTTCTCATTTCCTGCACTGTGTGTTTATTTATTACTTATTTAAACCTAATTCTTTTTTTTCTCATGTTTCTTTTTAAAAGAAAGCGTTTTTGCCCTGTGGGTACAATATCAAATTATACTGCACAATGTACAATGTATAATTGCGTACGTAACAAATAAAGATCTTGAATCTTGTGTGATGTTAGGGTCTTTTGGACCCATTTTCAATCTTTACTAAAATAAAAATCATACAAGTAATACTTTTTTCAACTTGAAACTCATTGTCCTTGGCTGATTTTATGTGAGGGGCATGGAGGATAACTTTTTTGGGGGGAGCTCCCATTCTACACCCCCCTTCACATTTACATCACACAGAGGGTGTTTGGGTCCAAAGGACCCCAATGTAAAACAATAGGGCAGTAGTCTACTCTACAGCTTTAGTGTGAACATTGGAATAGGATCATATAGAATGTTGCATACCTTTACTTGCCTTCCTTCTACCAGAGACTAGAATACCTGAACAGGGGGTGGAGTGGAAGATATATTTTTCCCAATCAAACTTGACCCAAGGGGGCGGGGCTTCGCTACCACGCCATTATGCAACAGGAATCCTACATCCCAGCCCCTGTGTGTGCTAGAGACATGATGCATGCACCAGGGGGGCAACAGGGACAGCCCTGAGTGCACCTTACTGTCCCACAACCACCCTTGATCAAAGGGGGCGGGGTTTCGCTACCACGCCACCCGCAACACAAATCCCACAATCAAGCCTCTGTGTGAAATCAATTCCATGCAATAAATATCAATAGTACTGAAGGCCTGCTTTCCTTTATCTATAAGCAAGTTGACTGCAGTATTGATCATAACTGTTTTACTGTATGTGATGTATTTATAGATAATATAGAAGAGGTCAAGGTACATGGTACCTGATATGGTCTAATAATAGTATCAATAGTGGCATGGAGGTCAGACTCCACCCCCTTGGACCAATGTAGATTGCGGACTGGTCAGAAACCACCCACAAGCAACACCCTGGTGAAGACAGTGTGTATTTGGCCCTCACAAGGGCTAAGTTGTGGGATTCGTCGCATGCATGATGGCAAAACTCCGCCCCCCAAGGTGACAGTCAGTACAGGGATGGTCAGTGACATCACAGCAATGCATAGGTAACCCTCCAGTGAAGAAAGCGTGTCTCTAGCCCACACAGAGGCTGAGAAGTGGGAGTTGTGGTGTGCATGATGGCAAAACTCCGCCCCCAAAGGTCGAGGTCATCATAGGGAGGGTCCGTGATGTCAAGGCTACCCACCAGTAACCCACTAGTGAAAATAGCATGTCTCTAGCCCACACAGAGGTTGAAAAGTGGGATTTGTGGCATGCGTGATGGCGAAACTCCGCCTCCAAAGGTCGAGGTCATTATAGGGAGGGTCAGTGATGTCACAGCTACCCACCAGTAACCCTCCAGTGAAGACAGTGTGTCTCTAGCCCACACAGAGGCTGAGAAGTGGGGCTGCTGGTGTGGAAAAAAGCGTTTCGAATAGGCTCCGCCCCCTCAGGTTGGAGAAACCTAGTGGTAGGTCAGTGACCTAAAGGGCATCCTCAAATTTCCTCCAGTGAAAACAGAATGTCTCTAGCCTGCACAGGGGCTGAGTTATGGTATGAAACCCCAAGGGGTCCAAAGGACCCCTTAACACCCTTAACACAATGCAGAAAATCCTAACACCACACAAGGGTTAAAAACAGGAAATTCTTTTGTTTTGTTTCATATTCCTTTGTAATCTTCATTTTAAAGGAACAGTTATTTATATAATTCTGCTTTATTAATCTGTTTCCTTTAGTTTTTCGTTGACTTACTTGTTGTGGCAGTTATTGAAGCTGGATCACTCGTTGCTCCGTTTCTCAGTTGTGCAGAAACACTGAGGGAATAACACACCCCTGGCCTCAGGCTGCTGAACGTAACTCTGTTGGTGTCTGTTTTCATCTCTTCCACAGTTTCTCCTTCAGTGCAGCAGGTCACAGTGAAAGACTCCACTTCACCAGGGGGACGTTCCCATTGCAGAGACAGTGACTCACTGGTGATACTGGAGACTGTTACCCCAGTAGGAGGAACTGGTGCTGTGACAGTGACATTAAGAAAAAAACAAATAGTTTCTTAAAGGTAAAAGTTCAAACCATCTTTTTCTTTTAAATCTATTTGAGAACAAAGAGTTATTGTAATGTCATATACTGTGGAAGGTGAACTAAATTTAAAGTGAATATATTTGAAAAGTGACAGACACATTATACATTATACAAACAGACCTCAAACAAGATAAAAACCAAATTCATCTGCTGTTTGTGGCCTTTCAGCAAATACATGTGCTTCCATAATCTGTGAAATGATTTTCAAGCATCACATTTTTATGCCAGATTTACCTGTAAATACAGACACAGAGGTGGCTTCACTCTCATTTCCATTTTCTGCAACCCTTTTGATGTTAAAAGTATACTCAGTCCCAGGAATCAGTCCTCCAACATCTACTCTGTTGCAGTCTTCTGTTATCACTTTGCCTCTCTGTCTCTGAGAGGTGTACTCTACATGAAGCTGGTATCTAACAGAGGAAGGGCTGGTTTCAAACTGCAGGGAAACAGTCTCACTGCCAGCATGGAGGACTGTTACTGCTGGAGGAGGAACATCTGGAAGAAGAGTAATAATACTCTGTAACTTAAGATCATAGCATGATCTTAGTTGTCAGACTTTCTTAAAACTGCACATCTGCAACCCCATCAGTCATACTTACAGCCAGCTTTCAGTGAGACAGCAGAGCCTCCTTCCTCACTGTGAGGCTCAGGGAAGGAATCATCTGCATCAAAAAACTCCTTAATAAATATAGAAAAAAGTTGTCTTAGATGAAATGATGAAGTAAAAAAAAAACAACAAAATACATATAGAATTTATGTCGTCTCCATTTATTGTGGTAATTATACATTACCTCTTCGTCCTCTGAGTAATCCATTGTAACAGATGTATTCTCAGTCGTGTCTATATAATTCAAACTAGTTCCTTCATAAATGTGAGAGATATATAGAAATTAGCTCCAGTGAAATGATGATTAATGATGATAATGAATTCCAATTACACATTTTTTTCTGTATCTAACTCTCTTACTGTTTTTTCATAAGTTGTCTTCATATATAATCACCTCTTTCTCCTGAGTTATCAATGTCTGAATAACGTACTCATCTATTTATTTATTTCTTCAAAGTCAACAAATTTAAATGAATAAGGTACATCTAATCTAATCTAATCTAATCTAATCCTAACCTTTACATAATAAGAAACATTGCATAGATATTACATGTCGGTAAAGGAAGAAAATAATCAATCAGATTTTTTTAGTGAAACATTGAATGCAGATCGAGAGAAAAAAAAGACCTACCTGAACATCTTTCACATTTACGGTTTGAAATTTCTAACCAAGAAGATCAGTTTGTCAGGAAACCGTTCGCACGAGATGTAACTGCAACCGTCTTACTGTGAATGTCAGCACATCTCAGTCTGTCCTTTTATACCGAAGAACAGTCACTTTCACTTTCAGTTCCAAAGAAATGGTATGACTGGTTACAGAAAAACTAAACTTAACTCCCTCTCTGTCCTGTCTCCCTCCTCTTTTCTTTCTTTATCCAGCTGGCCCAAGCTTCAGTTACCAAGCTTGCTGTGGCAAGATGGTGGGGTGCAGGAATTGCCAAAAGGAGGCCAACTGTTTTTTCTTATGGGCCTAGGAAGACCTTAGGTTCTCCATCCCCATCATCAAATGACGATTTAAATTAAATTTATGGCTGTGTAATAACCTGATAAAAGTCAATGACATTGCCTATTTTGTTGTCCGCTTCCCTTTGATAAAAGTCCAATGTGGTAACCTATTAAAAATATCCAAGGTTCTGAATTCAAAAACTGTGTTGTGCCGTTTATTAGCATACCATGTCATATTGTGTTTTTTTATTATGGCCTTGTTGCCCTGACATTTGGCCTTTGTGCCCTCAAAAAAATTCCCCTTTGAAGGCCAAGTGGCCTTGTCCCTCAAATCACGAAATTCCAGGCCTGGTTATCATTAAAACATTCAACACTGATTTTATTTAATCTTTACACCATTAACCACCTGATGTGTTTTATGTTTGAAACATTCAATGTTCATTTTATTCCAACAATTAATTTTTGTTACTTCCAGTCCAAAAGAACATGAAGCAGAACATGATGTCCTGGAGTTCATGGCCATGGTGATGGATGAGAACTCCCCAACATGAGGAAAATGATTATGATATCTAGACCCCAATGAAAGTTTACACTCCTCTATCTGATAATAGACCCAGGGTTATTTGATCTATATTTTGAAGAATTACACTTCTTCTCCTGCAGATTCTTATAAGATGTCTCGTTTTTGTCTGGTTTCTTCCATCTTTGTTTTTTCCAGCTGATGAAAAGTCATGATATGAATAAACTCCAACCACTGATTCCAGCTCCTCAAACTTGGTTCTAAAATACTTGAAGCAGAACTTTCAACAATCTGGATTGTCAGACTGGACTCTCTTTATGATCCCAGAGCAACGTTCAAAGAATAAAGACCCTGCTTTACAACTCTGATGACATGCTGACTTTTAACTGCTGAAGTACAAGTAAAAGATTCTTTTCAGAATAACACACAATCATAGTTAATCATTCTCCAAGTAATAAAGTTATAATACAGCACTTTATTTTAAACAGAAAGCAGATGTGTGATGTGTTATATACAGTAATTATAAGAGGTCCTACGAACTTTAGACACTGAAACATGTCACATCAAATAGATCTAGAGGTTAGCATGAATGGAAATTCACTGAACATAATGATATAAAATGGTTGGACAAAAAAACAAGACTTGATTGTATTTTCAATGTTTAACCAATGAATGCTGTTGCTTAACCTTTCTAACCTGCTTAAATAAATACAAATGAACACAAGATGTTGTGGTGGACATTGGATCTGTCCTCACAAATCAACTTTGGCTGTTCCTCTGCATAACAACACAGGTTCTGATTGGTTACTCTAGCCCCCTATTATAACAGATCCTACAGGGTATAACAGTACCTAAAGCCAGGCTGTTCCTTTAGGGTAGTTATCAGAGTAGGCAGGGTAGATTTTCAGACGGATTGAAGCAGTGAGAGCTAGGCAAATTTTCCCCGACACCAGCTAAAACAAAGTTGAGGAATCCTAGCGTTTTCTGTGGCTCAGAAACTGGAATTCAACTTCTTGTTACTGCTTTCAATTGTGGATCACAGCTGGTTCCAGGTAACTGTTGGCATGGCTACGGAATGCTGAGTAGCTGATATTTTGTAGATTCATGGCTTGAAATACCTAAGGCTAACAAAAGTATAAATGAGTGCATTGTGTAGCATTATATCGGCCAGCAGTGTTTGTCGCCAATTATATGTCTCAAAATATTTTTCTGCCTCCTAACGGTCAGTATGAATACTATGGATGAGAACATTTAAATGTGAATTAGGTTTCGATAGTGCTCTGAGTTCATGTTGGTCTCAAGTTCACATTGTGTTATGGCCTCCCGGACTCATTCAAAAAGTAAAATTTTGACAAACCTTTATAAACTCTTAACTAAATTAATGTTTCCAAGAGCTATTCCCATTGATTAAAAGTTGAATGAGTATGTAGAGGAGTTTCAATTAGGATACTGAAGATAGCCAGAGTTTTTTTAATTCAATTTCAATAAAATTGAAACAATAACATGTTTTATGGGACAGTATCAGAAAAACATGGACTTTTCAGGAATGTGCTTGGAAGTCTGAGAGCTTTTTGTGCAGCTTCATAACATGAACAGCGGCATCCAGTGCATTGTTTTACTTTAGATAGACCACATTAATACTTTACACAACTAGTGAATTTCTGTCAGTTTTTTTTTTTCTGTGGCTGCTCTTATGATTAGATCATTAGTGTTTGTGATTGATTGATCTTCATAATGCCTTCATTTTTCCTGTTGGGTTTGGGATTGCATCATCACTTTGCATTACACTCTTGAAAAACCCATCATGTTGATAGCTACATGTTTAGATCTATACATCTGTTTACATATTTATCTTTCATGTACTATTTGTAATATTATTATTGTTTTTATAAATTTAGATATGTAACTATGGTTAGATACTTTTGTGTGGCTAAGTGCTGACACGCTTCACAGATATGACAGCCTCATTTGTAGATTAGCATTGTGCACTACTGCTCTACTGCTGCTCCACTTCTGTAGCTACCAACATGGCTGCCATGCCTTACAACGTCTGCATTCCCAAGCCCTATACTAATTCTTAAAAAAAATAAAATGAAGTCAAAGTATGCAAATTTTATTTTATTTCTCTGAGGTGTAGTTTACAGAGCCCGGCCATTAAACCAAAGTTTTGTGTCAACTAAAAAGAAAAAAAATAATAAAACATTAACCAGCTTGTAGCAGCCAATTTAAGTGTGTGTGTTTGGTATGTGTGGGTGTGTCACTGGTTGCCAGGGGTTATGTTCACAGCTGGGCTCAGGTGGTGATTAGGGTGACAGGTACAAAGGGAAATCACAGCTGATTGGTGAGAGGGAACTAGCTTCAGAGAAGCCACACAGTTTTTCAACAGTGCTTGCGTGCATAGGGTTCCTGTGTGTTTGAATGAGTCTTCAGTCGATGTATTTTTGTAGGAGTTTGGTTTTATTTATTTTCTTACTAGTCTTTATGTAGGTGTTTTTAGATCTGTTTGTATTAAAGTGTTACATTTTTTTTTTTTTTTATCAGTGAATGACCTTCTTTTTATCTATCAACACACGTTGCAAAAGACTTCCAAGTTCCCTCATAGTGGCTTTTTTTTTTTTTTTTTTTTTTTTTTTTTGTAGCTTGATTGCCAATATACAGCTGAATGAATGCCTTTAAAAGAGTGGTGTTTCCATGTTTTCATTTATTTATTCATTTTCACTTATTGTACGTTCCTATGTTCTATACTTAAAAAGTTTATTGATGTCTTTAGAAATGAAAATACTACTACTACTAATTATTATTATCATTATCATAACTTCGTCTGTAACACTGCAGTAATTATTCCAGACCCGCGGGTGGCGTCTATGTAATGATGACGAGGTAGCGATTAGCCTGAGGTTCTTTTATTTTTGCTATTCCTTCGCCTCTCAGTATACGTGAGGGTAACTTAATACACTAGTTTTTATATTAAATTGGGAGGTGGAGGTCGAGTTGAATTAAAAAGGGACTGCAGATATAAATAGTAATGTGACGAACGCATTACTACCGGGGCTAACACTTACCAGTTCCGGGACGCAGACGGCTAACTGCTTATGTAGCATGTAGGAAGCTGTTTGGCAGAGAAAAAAAAAACAACAACAACAACTCAAAACCATGAACCTGATATAGCAGCCAGGGTCCGAAGAAGCGCTGTGACTTAAATTCGTTTTTTAAAAGGTACGTGAGTTTTTTCATGTGGATGATATATCGAAGAATTTGAAATAATGATGCAGAGCATCATGGTCCGAGGGGAAGGGGGAGGGGGGTCTAGCGTCAGTTAGCCGTTAATTTCAGTTACGTTCGTTTTTCTATTAGAGTCGTTGAACTTCTTTGAAGCAAAGATTTTGTTCGGGGTAATTATATGACACTTAATAAAAGACATACACTATATGTGTACATATATATATATGTAGACACACAGGTTTCAGGGTTTAACAGGTTTCGTGTGCCATATAGCAAACGTTTTCTCTGATAATATTAATTTAGGATTTTTTTTCTGACAACATTTATCTCTTGAAGATGGCTCTTCTGAAACAGCGTAACAGCTTTTCCACTGTTACATGATGTTTTCAGATATTGGGTCGACAAACCGTGAGATAGGAAGCTCTTTTTTTGGTTTATAGGGGTTTATAGCTGGTAAATAGTCTTGCGTATGTTGACTCAGAGTTGCTACAACTGTACAAAAACATCATATCGTCAGAGCTCCATTAGTATGATTCAATATGGCAACAGCAGTTAAGTGAGAGAGATCCTCCTACTCTTCTTTGTTGATATTGAACGTATATCATTGCAGCCAGGTGATGAATTTAAGTTTAAGAGCCAGGCCACTTTTTTCACAGCTCTGCGTTGTTTCCTTTTCTAATAGGTCATGTTCATAAAAAAGAGGTAGACTTAACACGCTTACAAAATTCATCAGAGTACACCGGACTATTTTGATCATAAATGTACTTTTCCCAGGCAAGTGTAAACCAGAATAACCTTTCAATCAATTAAAGGACATGTCATTGTTCAGATGTGTCCAAAATGTGCGTAATAAGATTGATTGTCTGATGTGATTAAATCCATTTCAGCTTTGTGAATGAGAGGAGATGGAGAGAAACTTGATATGTGAAACTAAACCTGCTCTCAGCCAGGTTTAGTTTCTAGTCAGTCACCGTGGTAACTGATTCCAAGTATATGTTACCACGCTTTCTGAAACGGGTTTAACTGAACCCTTTTTCCCGGGATTAAGTTGCCTCGCTTTGTCAAACAGAAAACACAGTTTCCTTGAGTTCAGGTTCACCACATTAAGTTTTCACATAACCGGTTTTCTGAAATGGTTGGTTAAAGAAGAAAAACTATTAATTATATTAGATAAAGTTCAATAACTTGATGCTGGCTGCAACAGTATTCACTGCAGTTTTTTTCTAATTTATTTTCTATTTTTGTTTAGTTTAGATGTGTTAAAACAAAGTAAACCATCCTGTTTATGTATTTCAGTGTATTCCTGATTTTCAGTGAATGAACAGTCTCAATCCTACTGTTTTAAAGAAATCCATCTTTTGCAGTAGTCACCATGATATATTGGACTTTGGACAGTTGGTTGAAGAGTATATTTGTTGTTGATGTTTTCTTAAGTTAGATATATTTAATGCAATTACTGTTAATGGTTACTTAAGTTTGTCAATCTGCCTTCCCCCCTCCAGCTTCCTCCTTGTACATGCACCGTACCTGCAGACGCACAAAACAACAAGCATGACTGAGCAGCGTAACCCTGGCATGTCCTCCACCCCCCAGACAGTCCCAGCCCACACAGAGTCCAGCTCCCCGGCTGTAGAGATGGACCCAGTGGAGTACACCCTGAGGAAGCGCCTCCCCCGGAAACTTCCAAAGAGGCGGAACGACGTCTACGTCAACATGAAGACTGATTTCCGCGCTCAGTTGGCACGCTGCCAAAAACTTCTGGAAGGTGGGGGTCACAGGGAGATCTGTGTCCATGGCTTAGGCCTCGCCATCAACAGAGCCATTAACATTGCCCTGCAGCTGCAGGCCAGTAGTCAGGGGGCGCTGCAGCTGGCAGCCAACACCTCCACGGTGGAGCTCGTGGACGACTTGGAGCCCGAAGATCCCGATGAGGCCGGGGAGCCCATGACACGTACGCGCAACAACTCAGCCATTCATATCAAAGTCTTCTACCCGGACCCTCAGTGACTCGATCTGAGATGTGTAATGTTTATCCTGAAAAAAAAATATCAGTCTCCATGATCCTGTTTGTCCTCTCATGAGTCTCTCGACCAAAAGACATTGTCTGCTGGGACTTTTTTTTTTCTTTTTCTTAATGTGGTAAACTATAATGATATCAGCTGAAGAACAGAGCAGGAAAACCTTGAAAATGTCTTCATCTGTGTTCTCCAGCTAACCTTACATGAGTTATCACTTTTGTTTGCATGACATGGAGCAACAATATAGTTCACAGGTGAAACAAGTGGTATTTAACATAAGTAAACATGTGAAGTTGTGCCAAATGTGCATCTATAGTTGTGTTAAATTGTTAGGACATGACTCTGCATGTGTTTTAATGATCCAAAAGTGAAAATAAATGGAGAAATCTCTTTTCCGGTGGATGTTATTGCTGTAACTGTCCACTAGATGTCACCGTTTATTAGCAGCAGCCTTTCCTTGAACGTCATCCTTCAGCAAGCACATTTCAATGGCAACTCTTGAGGTGCAGCTGAGAGTCAGGGAGACTTAATGATACTGTTTAATCATAAACACTGATGCTAGTTTTAGGTTGGGGAGAAAAAGATATGTGGTAGAAAACCTTTTTTTTATAGAAAAGTAAGGCATGTTTAAATGTGGTCATGAAGCTGAACTTGCATTCAGTGTGTGATGTTTGTTCACTATCTGCCTTCTAAAGGGCAGCATAATGGATGAGGCAAACAGACTTCCCCTTGTTGTGTTTCCATCCATCCTTTCTTTATCCAACAATATTTTGTATTTAAATAGTGGATTTTACAGTGATGAGACAAAACATTACAAAAACAGGAAAGAAATCGGACAAACATCCTCAAAAACATCTTGCACTGGCGCAGCAAAATATAAAAATACGGGAAAAAATAAGGAAGAACACTTAACTAATGTTAAATAGTTTAGCATCCCTTTAAAAGAAAGCCTCAAGTTCCCAGGACGAGCTGATTGCCTGTCTGCCGGCTGATGACGGGGAAGAGACGGCATTAAGCATCAGGTTCTGGAAAACTATTTGCAATTAAAGCTCCACAGGAAGTTAATTGTAAATTTCTTCCAGGCAGCCTCTGCCTATCAGAGCATGGAAGCGGGTGTTGAGGTTAGTCAGAAATTAAAACACAGATAACAGTTTCACAGTTCTCATGTAACCCTCCACAGCAGCCTCTTCCTCTCACACGAAAACCGAAAATTCAGCATCAGCTTTGCAGGCCTCCGTTCCCAAAGAGAATATGCAGTGGGACCCAGTGGTTCGGATACATACAAACTTTACAAAAAGGATGAGCAGCTTGCCATCGCAGATGATGAGAATACGTCTGCAAACGTGCAAATGTTCAGTGGTAGAACAGAATGTGGTAAAAGGGACCCCAAAAAAAAAATACATTTTAAGGATCTGCCACTACCCCAAAGACAGTAGCTAAAAAGTAGAAAATCTGTATAAATAGTTTTAAAACAACTTAAATATTACAATAGTCACTGATCAATTCCAAGAGACAGCTAAAATTTCTGAGGCATAGTTGGAAAAAAAAAACAAAGAAAGGCATGTGGGAAGAGGTCTCAGGTTTACCTCTTTGGAACCTCACTCTTCCAACTTCCAGGTGCAATTAATATCTTCTGGGTGGTTTCACTCCATAATTCACAACAAATTTTGAGTGTAGGGGTCAAACTCACTGGAAATGGACACATGCTATACACACACACACACACTTTCATTCTTAACTCGTCCACACATACTCAAGAACATCCACACACAAAGTGCAAGAGAGTGCCCGTAGAACAGCGATCGGAGCAGTGCTTCCCAAAGGCATTGTTTTGGTCAGTTTGTGCTTCAGTGTGTCCCACCAGTCACATCTACATTCCAAGGTGCAGTCATCTCCTGTCAGTTCAAAGTCCTGCTGGGACTGTCCTCTCAGCTTCCTCTTTATACGTGAGGATTGCTGTGTCCTTCTCTTCCCACACCGCGTCCAGCAGCTAGCGTGCAGGTTAACAGTGCTTTCGGAAACACAAATTTCTTTTGCCTGGATTCGGGCGATCGGGCCGATCAGCTGACGTCTTGCTGACAAGCCTGCGCGTCCATGAGAAGGAGGCGCACCTTTCCCCGCAAGAAGTTGACGTGAACTTGAAGCAGCTCCGCCGCTGAGGACGCCCTCCACGTTCCCTCTGGTCCCACTGTGCTTGTCGGTGGGGATGTATTCCTGGAAGACAACGCAAAGAAACACGTTGACAATGACCCACGAGGCCGGATACAGACAGTTCATTCAGCCTGAGTTTGTCTCTCGGCCTCAGCTTTGAACCTGAGTCACTTCAACTCGAGCAGTCTAAGAGCAGGTCTGCACAGCGGCATCTCTACCTACGTCATGTTTATGAAAGGCTTACAGTTTCAAAACGAGTCCCATGACATCTCTTGGTTTTGTATTTACCCCCAAAAGCACCATTATTCCATTTATGGAAACTCAGCTTGAATTCAAACAGGAACACAATGTCTAAGAAAGAAAAACTACAGTGGGAGTTTATGGCCCTTAATTCTGGAGAAATGAAAATGAGTCTTCATGGCCACCTCCAAGTTCCAAAGTAATAAGCCCGTGACAGGTACTTTCTGTTTTAGTTCTGCAAGAATCAACTGATCAAAACTCCTTTTGGCTGACAAAAACCTCTAACAAATGACAAAAACAAAGAGGAAACGACCAAAAGCAAAAGTTGTTTAAGTGCATGGTGAGCACTTTTCAATTCAATTCAACTGTATTTGTATACCGTCTATTACAATACAAATAGTCTCTAGGTGCTTTACAGAGACACCTGGGCAAATATTATTAAAAATAAGTAATAATATTAAATCTTAATTGAAACAATGGTATGTAAAAAAACTCCCCAGGTGGGAGAAAAACCTTCAAGCCAACACTTCACCATTGAAGCACGATTCTACCACCTGAAATGTTTCCTGTCCCACTGGCTGTAGCACAAGCCTAAAACATTTTTGTAGCACAAGCCTAAAACATTTTTGTTGCACAAGCCTAAAACATTTTAAGTCCAGTCTTTTGCTTAATTACCAGATGAAGATGCATCAACTGTGTGCATGAGATGACTGAAGAGTTTGACTTTACCCTCACCAGCCGATGGGACTTGTTTCTAAGTCCATCAGGCTTGTTTAGAGCCTCCTTTGCAAAGTTCTGACACTGATTTTTCTGTTAAAACTACATCTTCCTGAAAGGGTTTTTGATGTCAACCTGATTCTACGAGCAGTTTTTCTCAAAGTCTTCATGAATTTCTTGAGCCAAAACTGCGCAAGTTCTAGGGCCAATACCTGAGAATGTGTATCTTTAATTTTCAGAGTTTTAAGAATATTTTCGGATGCTAATTTATAAGACAAGGGACAGGAAGTCCCTTTTCATACTTTCGTTAAACCTTTATAATTTGCATCCCCTTGCCTTTCCTAATAACTAAGGAAAAGCCGTAGCCCTAACAAGCCATGGAAGGTCTCTTTGGTAAAAGTTCAGTCATCGTTCAAAGCTCCTTTGTTGTCCAGACTTTACATGAAAATAGTGCATAAAAAAATAAATGAATCTCCCTAAAAGTATTGGCTAGAATGTTTCTGATTAAATTATACAATTAAATCAGGAACATTCTTGTAAATACTGCCTTTCAAAAACTTCAAACGACCCCTTAGAAGTAAGTATAATTCACTTCAGACGATGCCTGTTTGCTCAGACGTAAAATCTTCTAACTACTGAAGTTACTGATGGGTGCATGTAAAGTCCCAGGTGAATCTGCCGTAGTATTTCTGAGCATGCAGAAACTCACCTGGATGTTGAGGCTGCGCAGCACGGCGTTGATGCTGACAAGGTTCCTGATGGAGTTGTCTATGTGGCTGCTTATTGCTGTGTTGGTGACTGACGTTTTTAGTAAGTTGAGAGCCTGTTGTAAGAGCCACAAGCCAGTCTGCACTTCCTGGGCTTTCTCCAGTGCCTTCCCCCCAAAAAAGAAAAACAGAGCCAGAGAGTCTCATTTCAGAAATAAGTATCAAAGGATGCAGGAAGCAATAACTGTACAGTACACATCTGCACATTAAAGGTCACTCACAAACTTCTATAAATCCATACTGCTCTTCATACTTAACCTCAGTCTGTTGTCATGCAAGTTGAAACTTACATTTTTCTTTTCCCAGTCATCAAAGTTGACTGTGGTTTGTGGAACAGAGGCAGACTCCAACAGGCCACATCCTTCTCTACATGACTTCTATGAAAAGAAGAACAACGAGCCCGTTTAGAGGCATCCATCCCAGTGTTCAACACGGGTGATCCCAGTAACACGGTGACTGGGCAGCCACGTTCTCCTGTCCTGACATCTCGCTGCATGCACACATTTTCCTCTCACCATAGCGACTTCTGCGTCTCTCGCTTCCTGAATGAAATGGTTCAGGACCCTCAGGTCACAGATTGGCCGTAGTGGGGATGGTAGGCCTGGGCGGGTCCACTCCAGCACTATCAACAGCAAGGCAAACAGTCCTGCCAACACACGGATACGACAGGCTCTCAAATACAGTTGCATCTCATATGAAATAATGAAAATGATTGAACAACAGCTATGACTGGAGCGTCATGTATTTGGATGCCGGATAAAAGTGACATCTATGGAAACTTTTGGACCGTTCTTGAAATTGCGTTTTACAGTCCGGTCCAGTTTTTTTGTGCTTTTGGACACTCTTGATCTTTGTCTCTGCAGGTCTGCCTGGCTCCAGAGTGGCATGTGTTGATCTGTGATGACTGCCCCCCCCTACCTGCCCGGTGCTGGTAGGGGGGCATTCAGCTCAACATGAGCTGAATGAGAGACCCCACAACTGCTCTCCTCTGCCCCTATAATGAGTTTTATCACTTTAGCTCTCTCACTATTTGAATGATAGCTTTGCTATCCTCTCAGAGGACATTTCTGTAGAGACTTCTAGACACTGGGATAGGCTCCGGGAGATCCCCGTGACCTGAGATAGGATTAAACTGGCATGGATAATGGATAGACTTTTAGACACCAGTCGGTGCACTTTCTGCATCAACCAATGGTCAACATGTCTCTCTGACACTGGAAATATGAACTTAAGCTGAAATGTGACTGTTTTAGATATAATATAATATAATGGAATTGGTGTAGAAGTCAAACGTTTGCATCTCCTCATTCAAAAATAAAGGGAAACAGCATTGATCAAAGAAAGCATCATTACCTGCTGTGTAAATGAATAACATTACAACGTAGCGTCTCTTCAAAATAAAAGTCCTCTGCTTGTTTTTACGCCTATGCCTCTAACACTGAGCTCTGCAGAATACAAACACAACACACCAATGAATCTGTTTCACTCAAGTCTCAGGCTCATAATGAGAGCCCCTCAAACCAGTATAAAACCAGTAAAAAGCAGTTTACGGTAGACAGTTGTCAACACAGTCTATCCCGACACTCTCCTGATCATCTGTGAATCAAACCCACAGCTCTCACATCTGAGCCTGGATGTGCTCAGCTACTTGACACCTGCCATCCAGGTGAGAATGGAGATAGCAACAACTTTACAGCAAGGACAAACCAAATTTTACCAGATCACCTTCAGGAACTAAATGGTGTCATTATTAAAACGTGGCTCGTGATAATATGAACGCGTCCCTGTAAGAGCATGAAATGGTATAAATAAATAAAATATACTGGATTTTAATTTTTAAAATTACTGGGAACAGATCAGATGTTGGAATGATGGGATAATAAACGTTTAAGCTTTTACTCTCGTTGACTCATTTACTCTATTTGATTTAACCTGCTCAGAATAAAACACTGTTCTTTTTAACTTATTTGAAGAGCTGAAGAATGTAAATCTTTCCTTTCTGTTATTTTTTTTTTTTTTGCACTTTTATTGCAAATATTCCGTTTAAAAACAACATCAACAGCCTTCTTTTGATGTTGGAGTCTGCCGGTTATCAGGAGGTACAAATCGGTATCAGATCAGAACTGGTACAGTGGTAAAGTGGATTGCTACATCTCTTCTGGCTTTTATCACATGTAAAATAGAAAAGAACTTTTTAGGAATGACTGAAAGGATCTTTGAAACTGCAATGTTTCTTTTGTAATGCATCCAGCCCCCAATCACAACCCACATCAGGAGAAGTGTTTACACGGGACACAACGTTTTTTTTTTTTGTTGTTGTTGTTTTTTACAGTTCTTATATGTATTGGAAAATGTTCCTGCATCACATGAACTGCAGATATTAGTAGTTTAAAGAACTGCAGGGAAGGAGGACTTATGTAAGTGAAATATACGTTTTTAAATATGTGATTGCAACACAACTTAACAACTTGACGACACGCAGTTTGCAGAAAGAAGCCAGATGTTGTTCAACTGAGCAGCCTACCTCATTCCCATAATGCAGTGCAGCGCTACAGTTTGGGCCATTCAGAGTAGTCACGGGATCAACTTTTGTCTGTGCCAGTGTGCAGCAGAGTTTGTCTCTATAGTGGCATACTATGTACTAACCACGGAGCGACATCTGGTTTCAGAGCTGATGACAGTGAAGAGGTAGGGGAAACTGCAGTTCACTGAATGACCAGTAGGGGCTTGCTCCAAAAATGAGTTGGTCTCTTTTTCGGATCCGCCGTTGCCCCAAAGAGTTCATCAAAGTGAAAGTAAGGTAACAATAGTTAGCATCATAGCATAGTTAAGCCAAAAAACAGCTAGCTTGGGGTGACTGAGGTTTGGTGGACATGTTTCAAGTAGTTGCCAGGCTTGTTCGTTCCGTCCATGTTCCCATTTTGGGATTACCCACTGTTGGGCAGAGGCATCTCCTCCCAAAATGACAAAGACTCTGGAAAAAGAGGCTTCTCCAGAAAACCCATGGGTGATGTCAAGGACGGTTCGTGCAGTTCTTTTTATGCAGTCGAGGGTGCTGACAACAACAGGTGGACCAGCACATCCTCTATACTACACTATCAGTGCAGAACGTAGGAAGCGGTTTCAAAACCAGCCTTCATCAGTTGGTGAGGTGTTCAGATTTGCAAGGTACTGTGACATCACAAGTCCAGATCACAGTAGAATTATCCAGCTTTCATATCTTTATATCAGCCTCCACTTTTGCAGGCTCACAGACAGAGTCGTGCAAGTTGACACCAGTGGACTCAAACGCAGCTCGTCATCATGGCTGTGAAGAGATTGCTGTGGGAACCATGAACGCCCCTCCACATATATGTACCGTCATAGCTGAAAGTTTTGGCACCCTTTTAGATTTACAAAGAATAAAATAATTTCAAGCAGGTCATTCACCTTGAACTCACCTGTGGTGAGTTTATAGGTGACAGCAATCTAGTAATCTGTCATCCAACCAGTTTAAAAGGAGCAACCCCCTCATTCTGCTGTTGTGAGTCACTGCATGACCATACTGAGCATGGACAAAAGAAAGAAAAGCAGAGAATTGTCTGAGGAAGTCAAAGAAAAGATTGTAGCAAAGCATAGACAATCTCAAGGCTACAAGTCCATCTCCAGAGACCTTCATGTTCCTGTATCCACTGTGCGAAATGTTATAAAGAAGTTTAAGGCTCATGGTACGGTAGCCAACCCTCCAAGAAGTGGCCGCAAGAGAATTATGGACGAAAGAATGCAGCGAAGGATTGTTGGAAAGGTGGCAGAAGAACCTCGGACAACTGCTAAACAGATTCAAGCTGACCTTCAGACACAAGGTACAATTATTTCAACGCAAACCATCCGTCGCCAGCTCAATGAAAGAGGGCTCTATGGTAGGAGACCCAGAAGGAAGCCTCTACTGAAAGACAGACACAAGAAAGCCCAGCTAGAGTTTGCCAAAACACACCTGAACAAGCCAAAATCCTTCTGGGAAAATGTCCTGTGGACAGATGAGACCAAACTGGAGCTTTTTGGTAAATCACATAGACTGTGTGTTTACAGGAAAAGCAAAAGAACCCCCTCCCTACAGTCAAACATGGAGGAGGTTCACTAATGTTTTGGGGTTGTTTTGCAGCCTCTGGTGCCTTGAATGTGTGCGTGGCATTATGAAATCTGGCGATTACCAAGGTATTTGTGAGAAATGTTTCACCAAGTGTCATGAAGCTGGGTCTTCGTCGAACATCATGGGTGTTCCAGCAATACAACAAACTAAAACACACATCAAAAAGCACCAAGGAATGGTTCAACAGAAAACGCTGGACTGTTCTAAAGTGGCCAGCAATGAGTCCAGATCTCAGTCCCATTGAACACCTGTGGAGGGATCTGAAAATGGCCGCTGGAAGAAGGCACCCTTCTTATCTGGGTCAACTGAAGCAGTTTGCTAAAGAAGAGTGGTCCAAACTGATCACAGCAGGTCATAGATTCCTACCCCATAAAAACTGTCAATTTCTAAAAAACTGCATGTCTCTTTTGAAGAACTAAACTAAACACAGAGGACAGTGAAGCCCAATGTTTATTGACCATAAATCATGTTGAATACGAGATGATTTCAACTGCTTTAAGTCACCTCAGTTTGTAATCTTGGTACGAGAACCTGTCTGGTCTATACTTTCTGCAAAGTCACCCTTACTTGAATGTATGCCGTCGGTAGGAGAAGCTTTGGAGACGTCAGATTTTCCACCATGAGCAGGGGATTTCAGGCTGCAACATGTGAAGTCAGCATGATGGAATGATTCAGCACGAAAAAAGCGGTGTCTCATGGGGAAACCGTGTCATTCCCTGTACGATGAGCAGAAATACCATGACAGTGCACGAAGGACCTTGTTTAACCCTTTTATTTAAAATAGGGTGTTTCCATAGACATGACTTCTAACCTTCTCTCAGGCTGCATGAGACTTCTAACAACCATCTGAGAGGTAGCACATTCTTCCAAGAGGATCACCGGAGTTCAATGAGAGTGATTTTGTCACGTGTGTTCCTCGTTGCCACATGATGAATGCACTCTTTCACAGCAGCCTGGGCGTGTGACGCAAAAGCGTGACGGAAAACAGACAATTTTCCCAGGGAGATGGGGCACGTACAGGCCAGACTGAGTTCTTCGACTGCCAAACAACTTGCTCAAAAAGTCCCAAAATTAAATTAACACTGCATGTCTGCTACCACTAGTCGCACAATATTCATCCTCTAAGAGGTCAACGGTGTAATCAGTTCCGCTCTCCTCTGTAGCGCCAGCATCGTGGAGGAGAGTGTTAATGACACATGGGATCGGTCCGTGTTGATAGAACAGCACCGCCCCGCCGTTCACAGCCACTTTCCAGAAACACCACATACATAGTGAGAGTGTTCAGGTATTCCACAACTTCACAGCCACCAATCGCTCCACGTGCGATATCACCGGCAGCATCGCAGCCAAACTGCCCCCCCCCCCCCCCCCCCCGAGCGATCTCACGTGTGAAGAAATCCCTGCAGACTTGCAGTGCAGTAAATGTGACGACGCATGCATGTAGAGATTAGACATGAATTACTCCTCATGTGCATGCATTTCCAATAGTAATAAGCTTTACCAGATATGACTGCATAGTAATAATGGATCCCAACGTACAGGCCTCGTTTCATTATTTCATTATAATTCAAGCCATGTCCTGAAGTACACTGGTGCCCAGTTAAATGATACAGCAGGAGGTAAATGGCAGCAGACCGGTCTGCGACGTGCTCTGACATTTGCTCGTGTGTGTGACTCAGCTCGAGGATTATCAGTGACCTTTCCACCTTCTCCACTGCCTACGTGAGAATGCATCAATCTTGAAACTACACTCACACATGCGCTGTCTCTTGACTTTCTCACCACGGTTGTGGAATTTGCGGCTCGGGGCTGTGGCCGGGCTACAAGCTAACAGCTTTGTCTGCCAATATTAGCAGCCAAAACGACGTTGCTATTTTAGATTAGGGGGCAGTCGTCTACAAGTGGAGGCGCTCTGGATAATGGCGAGCTTCACTCCAGGTATGTGACAGATGCTTTGGACAGGTGCTCCGGCTGCTTATGCAAAGTGACACTTTGGACATGTGCTATTTTAACTAAGTCATGTCGAACAAGAGCTCAGCGGTTTAAACCAGTTAAGTGGAGTGGTTGTAATGGTTCAACATCACAGAAGGCTGATAAGGAGATCGTTAAAGCGTAACATCTTTTGTGGAATGGCGGCCTTTGAAGACTTTCTGACCTCTGCAATTTCAACAGCTTTCCCACATGATAAAAAGGACAGAGTTGTAAATACGTAGCTGTCAGATGACACAAGTGTGACATCATTTCCTGCTCTGCTCTGCAGGAATTCCTCAGAGCTCTTAAGTTTCTGATAACCTTTTACATTTTCTGCTGACAAAAGTATGCAATGACCGCACCGGAAACTGCAGAATCAGCTCTCACATTCGGTGGCCTCACTTTTCCAGTCTGCTGTGTCACGTTCAAGAAGCTGACTTGTAAAGTATTTTCCCAGTGAATGAAACTGACAAACACAATGGTCATCAATAGTAAGGATTTCCCCAGAGAGGTCAGTTTATCTGCAGACTTCAGGAAATCAAAAATCAACATGCAATCTGACGCAGCGCCTTGCGCAACACCTGCACTAGCAGCTCCGAAAGGACTAATCTTTAGATTACGGTAATTTATTTGTCTCTTGGATTAGTTACAGTTTGGCAGTTCATCCTAATGTGCAGGGCAGTTTTAAGGGACAGCAAATGCATCAACTGTTTAATACGGCAAGAGCTGTTACCAGAATGGCACTGGAGGGCAGTATGTGAAGGTTCACACACCACCCGCCCCCCCATGTGAGCCCTTGGCTTCCTTGGGTAACTGGATTCCCCTCATGTGTTTGCATCTCTTCCTTGCGTGGCTTTGCTTTTTTAAATACAGACGGTAAACCTATTGCTCATTCACTTCTCCAGCACCCATCTCTCAGTCTTCTATCCATTTTTACTCTTAGTGTGCAAAGTCAGAGTTCCCTCAAATATAGATTTGGTCCAGAACATGGGCGAGGCTAGCCCTTTTTTAGGGGTGCTTCAGCACCCCTAATTGAAATTCAGCACCCCAAAAACCTGGAGTAAGAAATGTTGTTATTCTAAAATTTTAGTTAGCATTTGACAGGCTTAGATAATGTCGAAAACTTAATCCATAGTTTGTGGTTTAAGTTTATATTTTAAGAATGAAAATAAATGAAAACGACCCCGCCTAATAGTATCGTCCTCTTCTCACTAACGTTACTTGTGGTTTGTGGTGGGGCTCATTGGGTGCTTAGCACCCCTAAAGCTCTGGACCCTAGAATCGCCCCTGGTCCAGAATCAAATCATCTAACAGTTTAAAGGCCTCTATCTCAAAGGCAACAGACGAAACCAGCATCAGTCGTAAATAGTTACTATGCAATTTGAAATATAAAAGCTATCGATAAAGGCTAACAATACTCTTTACACTACAAACTGATGTAAAGAATGAGTGGTACTGAAAGGGCTCCCTGTTGTGTCTCCTCATGCTGCCCGGCAGAGTGTGACTTATACAATGACAATTGGGGGGGGTCAACATTTTCTAGAGATGACAAAAATGACAATCTGTCCCTCCTTTAGGGGGGTCGAAGTTGTAATTGGGGGGGGTCAAACCCCCCCCCAAAAACAAAAAAAAGACTAAACCACACCATGAGGACATCCAGGTGCCACCAAGAACAGAAGTTAGTAGATATTTAATAAGCCAAGGAATTTAAACAGAGCAAAGTTAATGGTTTTTACCAGATTACCAGTGTTTCACACCAAACTAACAAATATGGATTATTTTCTTTGCATTTTTATTAACCTTTAAGTTTCATTCATTTAATAACAGGTTAAAATAGCTGATCAGAGTCATATCCTGAGCACTTTAGATCTGTTCTAACTTTAGTTTTAGTTATTTCATGCGTTTATAGCCACATACATTCCCACAGCCATGGTTTTAACGTTGCATGCTCTCCAGATTATAGATCCGACCCTGCTGGAATTACGCAATCCGTTACTATGAAGGTTGTTAAATAGACTCTGAGGCTACGAGGTTTGTCATAATTAAGAAAACCGCTTTGAGGTGAATTCATAAAAATGTACCACAGCAATGCTCTCCACGAATAATTCAGCATTCTCAAAAAAGAAAAGAAAGAAAGAACAAACGTGGATTATTTAAAGAGCGCATCCCTGCATGATCAGCGTGACAAGTGTTCAAAAATAAACTGGACATCTTCGCTCTTACCTCTACCCGTTTTCTGCAACATTCGCGCAAAAGTGCACCATCTTTTAAAAGCATCGTGCGGTGATCAAACGGGCGCGCGGCGTCGCGGTCCGCGGCACCGGTCACACCGGTCACACGTCCAACAGGTCCAGTGCGCAGCTGTCCGCGTCGCCCCGCGCTGCCGGCGCCAGCTCTCACCTACCGCTCTCTGCGTCACTGCCGAGCTCTGGAGACCTTTTATTTACCTCCCCGGAGGACAAGAGTGATAACGTGACGGCCCCGCAACGGCGAGCACGCGCCCCTTTTTTGCGTCCCACTTGCGAGCGATTAAAGATCGACCCGTCACGCAGCCGCGCTGTGCGTAAAGCTGGAAAATAGACGAACAGGTAAAGGCAGTGTAGAGAAAGAATAAAGCGGGCTCGGCCGTGACTCACTGGGAGACTCCATGGCGGTGTCCGCATAGCCCCGCATCGCCCCGCTCAGCCCCGCGCAGGGTCCTCGCGGTTTGGCCAATAGGTCCGTCTATCGCCCATTAATTGGAAACGAAGCTCTTTTGTGGATCTCATGTGCACTTATCCGGTAGGTGTTTCTAAAAACTGATGCCGTTTGTTTTGTTTTCTTTTTTTCTTTTTTTAATTGATGACTTTGAAAATAAAGTCGCATTGTATTTATTACAATATAATCTACTCCTCCCCTATTTTTTTTCATTGTTTTCCAAACTTAACTAAAAACAAAACTAAATGTCTAAAAAAAAAAAAAGGAGGCATGTAGACACTTCCCATTCATTGTTCAAAGGGTTTTTTAGAGACAGTCATCTCAGCAGGCTGTAATATACACAGATCAGCTGATCGGCACATAAATCCAAAGAGATTTTAACCATCTGGGACATCAACTGGTGAGTTTGGAGGTTAGTTAGAACTATTGTCTCTAGACACTTGACACCAGCTAAAGATCAATAAGCTGGCACAACTTCTGAACCCACTACCCCCCCTCTTTTCCCAATAAAATACCCATCCTTGAAAATCTCAAGACTCCAGTTTTCAAGGATGTGCTGGTTCTCATGAAAAACTCCTCCTGCGCTAGTGCTGGGCGATATGGAAAAAATCATATATCACGATATGGACTATTTTATATCACGATAACGATATATATCACGATATACCATAATAAAGTATGTTTTCAGTTATTCTCTGAAAAGTTTGACAAAAATTTCATTGCTTACTTTTCAACTTTATTTTGAAAGGACATTTAGCTGAACTGTCACAAACATACATTTTAGTGCAGCAAAAACAGGTAGGTACAGAGGTACAGTAGCTTTCACATTTTTTTTTAAAGTGCACAACAGTTTCTGAGAGGAAAAACCACTTTTTGCACTGAAGTTCAGCTATAAAAAATAAACACAAATTATTTTTCAACTTTCTGAAATCTGTAACCTTGTAGTGCAAAGTTTGCAAACCAATATAAACGTGTCTAAAGTAAACATCAGGGTTGAAGAGAACTCTGTTTTAAGGCATTAACCATGAATAAAAGTGCAAACATAAAAGGCTACTTTGTAGAAATAGATATGATTCTATCAAATTTATCGTTGCAGGTTATTTAATTACATATTTGCTGTAATAATTGATAAAATTAGGTTAGAAATGATAGAAGAGAAATGGCACGATACACACTTTTATATTGTCCCTACGATATGTATCGTCATATCGCCCAGCACTATCCTGCGCTACATTTAACATTTTGTCAGAGCTGATTTTTTGTCTTTACGTCATCCCAACCACTTGACTGGTGCAGTTAAGAAATGCAGGTAAAATTGAACTCTGAAAATAACGTATATGATTCTGAGAACAATCCGTTCTTTTTACCAACAGGAAACACATTTTCTCCAAACAGGCCTATAATGAAAACAAACTGAACCTTAAAAGTATGAATATTGAACAAAAACCTACCTTTATGATTTCCAACAAGCGTTTCATGTCATTTTTCACTCCTTATATTCAAATGTTTCCAACTTTTCAGTTCTCTGTGGGCTTCAGATCCAAAGGCGATGATGAACGATTAAAGAGAGTCCAGGCAGAAATGAAGAACCAAGCATTGGTTGGCTTTGGGTATTTGCTTGGGATCGTCTTTCTGATAATCAAGCTTGAAGTTCAGCTCATTAGATGTTACGTTTTTCCTCAGAACGGCGTGGTGTTTCCAGGATCACATGTTCATCAGCTCCTGCGGCGACTCAAACCTAACCGACCTCCAGGCCTGAGGTCGCAGGGCTCATGAGGCCTAAAAGCTTTGCCCTTCTGATCCATCACTCAGGACTCTTCAGGCTGATTCCAGCTGTTCCAGCTGTTCCTGTCCGGTCGGTTGACATGTGAGCTGTCGGCTGTCTTGGAGCCTGTAGGACGACTATTGTTCATGCATTCCAGCTCCAAATCTCTAGAGGTGGTAAAGGGGAGGGAGAAACGCCTAATTCCACTGGGAAAGTCTGTTTTTTTTCTTCCTCCTTAAGGAGTATCACAGCTCCAGGACCACGAGTTATAAATCTGTCCAGGATTTTGCCTTTTACATCTCTTCAAACTTCAGTCTTTTGTTAAATTTTAACCCTTTTGTTGCACTGAGCTAGCCTTTGCTTCAGCTACTACCATTATATTCCAAATACAAACCCATCCCAGTATAATTTTGTTCCTGTTCTGCCATTTGATGTCCAGTAAAACAAAATCTTAAGAAAAACGAAATGAGGGCTTAGAGAATAAGTGAACACTGATTTTCTCTTTTTCTTTTTTTTTTTAAAAAAACAGAGCACAAGGGTTCGTTGTTGCAGCTGCGTGATCTCTGCGGTTTAAACCAACATCATATGAAAAATAAATAAATAAAGGTCAGTAAAGTTTAAACCCTGTAAGGAGCAGCGCATATGATGGAATCAAGTAAAGGACAGATGTGGCCCCGGGGTGAGGAAAATGAGGCCAGTGAAGAAGTGACTGTAAACCTACTGACCTCAACTCTGACTCATAAAACCTGTACTCCCAGTACCAGGCAGAGAGCAGTGACTGGCTGAAATTAGACAAATATAAGAAAATACAACCTCAACATTAGGCTCTTGCCGATTGTGCTAGCATAATTTTTGGCATAATCTGAGGAATTGAGCATTATTTTTGCTCTTTTTCCAAAAGTAGCACTGCTAGCATAATCCGTAAATTTTCTTGTCTTAATAGCACAATTTTAGAATAATTCAAGAAAACGAAGATCTCAGCTACTACAAGCTATTAACAGTTGGTTCCATTTTTTGCAAGCAAGTGTGACGCTTTAATATAACAAGCGCTAATTAACTGTTAGAGAACGAATTAGAGAAGTCGAGCCGGACTGCGTGGTTCAGAAACGAGCGAGATTATTCAGTGTTAAATTTGTTATCCAGAGCTTTGTCAGAAACTGCATGGTTTAGTTTTCACTGTATTTGTTTTTATTTGTTTTGAAACCCAGCGCTCTGCTAGCGCGCACAGTTCGTTGTTTACTCGAAATTTGCATACTTCACCATGGTAACTGGAGGCCATTTGAGTGCAAAACCCTGCGCAAACTGTGTCACGCTCTGCTACACGCGATGGTTAGCAAGCTATCCGCGGATAGTTATCCACCTCACTATCCAGGCTTTGTGCAACATATTTTTGTTCGCTGGATAACTATCCGCTGGATAGCAGATTTATCCGCCGTACAGGCCTAACCACCGGATAAAGTTACCCAGGTTTTGAACAACCGGGCCCAGAACGTCAGGCCAGGGTTAAGAAAATACATTTTTAAACTTGTCTTGTGAGTTGTGAAGTTTGTGCACAGAAAAATTTTTTTAAAAAGTAGCATAATTTTGAAAAGCGAGCATAATTTGGGCCAAAAACGAACACTGCCACTAGCATAATATGCCACTTTTACTAGCACAGTCGGCAAATGCCTACTCAACATGTGCCTCATGGGAATTCAATACAGCATAAAATGTGAGTAGATTATCTCGAGTACAGACAATAATCATCAATGTCCTTGGGTCCAGGTTCAAACTTTGTTTTGCACACTAATTTAAGTACTAAAGATATAAAAGAGAAAAATAAGAGATGAAAATTGAAATTGAAATTATCTTTCGATGACGTGAATGCCAACAGATATAGGCTTTAGAGAAACCTTCCCATGTATAATGTTAATAAGAGATGCACCAACTGCTATTTTTTCTTCTGATTCCAATGTGATTTTCCTGAAGGTCTGACCTGCTGATGCCAGCGTAGGTTAATTCTGTCTTTCTCTTAGAACTGTCATCACCTCCATACATTAGCCTAATCAAGAATCAAAGATAGAGGCTGCAGGCTGGGCGCTTTAATAGCTTTATTTTTAGCCTCTTAACCTTTGTCATCATCTCAACATCAACTGTATTCAGCAGACTGATGCGGATGAAGATGTTGTTAATTCTTATTCTACCTGGGTGGTTGTACGGGCTGCTTTGTTATTTTACAACCAAAGGGGAATGACCAAACGGATTTAATGTCTCCCAGTAAAGAATTAATGTTTCAAAACTGCATATGATGCATTTTATGACCAGGAAAAGATGAGCCAATAACTGTACTCCTATTGGCTGACACGGATCAGAGCTGATCGGACAATCGGTTACAATTAATCAGTGCATGTCATGTAAATGTACTAGGGATGGGCATTCGGTGAAGATTTATTTGTCGATCGTCGGGAAGAATTAATGATTAATAATCGATTAATCATTAACATTTTTTATTGAAAACTATCACAATTATTCTCGATATCGGCGTGACGTTTGTTTTCCCCTTTGGCCTGGTTGCTATGGCCCGCGCATGCCCGGATGTGTTCAGTGGCCCGGATGTTCGTGGTCGAGAATAACGTAACAGACATTTCCTTTTTCTTTTCTTTAAAAAAAACAATGATAATAAAAGAAGAGATATCGAGGAGACTATTTAACAAGGAGAATTTATATCCCATTATATCAAGGTGCCAGTATTACAGGCTTTTTGTTTCTTAAAAAGATTCTTAAAAAGATGTGCTTGTTGTGTGCTCGATGTGCACTGCAGCTCCTTCTGGTCCGTGCTAACACCGAGTTGAGGCTAGGCTAGGCTAGGCTAGGCTAGGCTGGGCTAGGCTGATGATGAACTGCCTCCACTGTCCTTTACAAGGCTTGGATGCGCGTTGTTCAAGTGATACATCATTGTCGTTGTCGATTAATTGTATTTGTAATTAGCATTGCAGTGATTGCAGTACACTTGCTCATTTTCTAAACTGAAAATGGTTCCCACGCCACACTTCGCCGCGACCACTTCATGATTAGGCGACGACCTACAGAAGCTCGCATGTAACAACTGAGGCCAGCCAGGGTAGGGTGATGGTGAAATGTTGCCCCCTGTGGCCAAATTTATATCGGTGGCACAGAGAAATGCATTCCAATGTTTGAGGACGTGCACTGATAACCTATATTCAGATTGTTTAAAAAAAAAAAAAAAATTCAGTTAATTGACGAAAATGAATGTCTTCGACCAAATTCTTAATGATCAATCATTGATTAATTATGCCCATCCCTAAAATGTACCATGTGATTAATTTAAAAAAATATAATAAAATTAAGCTGTTGTCCATTAAAAAGGACATTTTTTCCACTTTTAAAGATAAACCTTACACTTTTCATCAACTCGTATTAAAGTTTCATCAGGAGAATTAAATAAAGCCTAAAAACCAGTGTTCCTCATTTCAAACATTATTGTTGGCAGAGATGATAAAGGCTAACTTTGGTTCAGTCATTACAGCTCTCCTGCACAACCACGTTCCCGTGCTTCATGTGCATTTTACGACTTCACAATTAAACAACACTGTCTAAATAGACTCAAGTCTCCAACCAGCAGTCTTCATTTTTTTAGTGCAGATGTGTTAGAAATGTTCTGCCTCAATTATCTTCTGAACATCAAACAGGAATGTTTATATCACATGTCCTCACCCTGACCCCTGATAGCCCCCGTGGAGCCAGAGTAAAGGAAATATATTGAAATTTCCTGGAAGTCCCCTCTGTGTGTCACACAGGAGGGGGGGGGGGTCTTCCAAAAGGCCGCTTTAAGTTATTCCATCAGACAGGAAGTAAAGGCATGTTTGCATGTGCATCATCAGGGGCCGACGTGAAATGTCGAGTGGCACATGGCAGTGCTCACCTATGACTGATAAAAGTTACGAGGCGTACATGTTTGCAGGTTCATGTTTCACAAAGCTGCATGCGTTGCACAAAATAAACATATACAGAAGTTCCTGTCCAAATAAAACGATTACAAGGTTGAAACACCTAACTTATCTGAAGTGCAAATAAAAACGATGACTCGTGCATTAGTCTCAACAATAAAACAATGAATATTAGTAGAATTAATCATGAGACATTAACTTGTAGCCGGATGTGATCTCCACCATCAAAACTCGATGGCATACCTGTTAGAGATGTTCAAATAAAATCAAGTGTTTTCTTTTCTTTTCTTTAATAAGTTAACTGTAGTATCCAGTCCTCAGTTGAGCGCGAGCCAGGTTTCATGGTGCACGGCTGAAGACACTGTTGACAGCTTTGTTTCACTGTTTGCTCAGAGGACTGTTTACTTATGTCTGAGCCAACATGAGAGGGAAGGTAGAGGGAGACGAGGTACGTGCTGCGAGCCATGCTTCACGACCAGAGCAGGGGATCGGGGTGGGAGGTGTGGGAGGTGTGGGATGTGCGGGGGCAGGGGTGTCCAGTCACACTGACTCCTGGTCTGGGCTGAGTCTGGGATCACCTAAGTGGACTGGAGAAGATGTAGATGCGTCCGCTGGGGTAATTAAAGGCAGCCGGACGTCGTGCAGGCAACATACCGGCGGGAGACTGTATCACGACCAGGAGCCAGTGAAAGTGCACGGCTATTTGTGTGTTTACGCGCCTCGGTTTCTCATTCAGGTTTTGGGCTCGCGGCCAGTTGAGTCTGCTCCTCTGGCGCGACACAAGACAGGAAGCTGACATAACAGAATGGGGGGACGAAATGAAGCGTCACAGGAGCCAAAGCAGGAGCCGAGACAGTAGCCAGCGACGAGTTCGGAAGTTATTGTTTCATCTCACAGGCGTCCAACGTTGACAACAATCCTACGATTCTATTGAATTGAACTGGGATCACAACCATTAGCCCTTTAAAAACTCCTCGCTGATGAACAATAAAACAATGTGATCAAAAGCAGGTGCGCGACTGCACAGCTGAAGCACGTAAAGTGAAATGCTTCAACCAGCCAGAAAATAGGCCAATCAAAATTAACTTCCATGATAAAATGGAGACTGGTGGTTATTTACCAGAGCCTACAGGGACGCACTTCATTAACGACATCCTGTCTCTCCCATAAATGCAAAAAGCAACAATACACAACACAGGTGGGGTCAGAGGATTTTTAGGGAACATAATGAACCATACCAGAGCTGAGAAGCAGAAAACAGTTCATAAGGCTAAGCACAGGTGGAAACTGCAGGGGGGCAGGCCGGGCCGGAGTTCAGACGTTCCTGGAAACAAAAAAAAATATATAAAATAAATAAATCAGCTGTCCACGATCAAAGCTCTGGTTAACAGTCACAAAATCAAAACCACTACTGTCAAAGAGATAAATAGTCCATCATCAGAGCGTGCCATTTATCAACCAGAAATACCCATTTTTTTCCTTTTTTGTTGCCCGGACGACGCCTGGCATGGACGATTCTCGCTGCTGCTCCGGGGACTTATCCCTGTGACGCTGGACGCTCCAGTTTGTGCCGGTTTGTGGTGATCTGCGGTCGGATGTCTACATACTGTCTGCAGGGGGCGGATCGGTCCTCTTGCGGCTGGTGGAGACCTGCCACCGCGGACATGGACGGTGTCGCTGGAGGCCGGTTCAGGAAAGCTAAGCTAAGTAGTCCTGAACTGCTACCCGCGGCAACCACCGCCACTGGATCCAGGCTGCAGCGTCAAGGAGCCGGGACGGGAGCCCCCGACGTAGCAGCGGCGGCATGCTGCCCCCGTCCAGCAGTCTACACGCCGGATGGGTCAGCTGACCTGGCAGGGGCCGTCTGGTGACCTGGTGGGGCCCAGCACCGCCGGGGGAGACGACAATGGCCTGGTCCGGTCCGCATGATGAACCGGGCTCTGGGACGGTCGGCTCCGTCTCTCGCCGGACTGAATGGAGCTCGGTCTTCCCAGAGGAAACGGTCTGGTTCATCGGTGTTTCCTCCTCTGACCTGGAGATATCTCACTTGTCATCATTATGGAGATATACTGGTTCTAACGGCTGTTAACTGTTTTAACGGCTGTTATCTGGAGTTAGCACTCGGACCACGGGACCTGGCATGAAAAGGAGCGCTGGACACTAGCAGCTCCCCTCGTACACCAGATTTTTCCTGGTGTACTGAAACTTGAATTTCCCCCTTGGGGGATTAATAAAGTATTTTTGAATTTGAACTTTGAATACCAGCATACACTTATGCAAAATGCTGTGATGCAAGAAAACCTTGATTTCTGAGGAGTCTAGATTAAACGTGACATAAACTAATGGCCCTTTTCCACTAGTACCTACTTGGCGCGGCTCAACTCGACTCGGCTCGACTCGACTCGGTCTCAGTGGTTTTCCACTGTAGTCCAGTACCACCTCGATGTGGGTAAAATCGCTGTTGAGTTTGTTGTTGCCGAGTTTTAAATATTGCGGGTGTGGAGGAGTCGCTTAAGGCTCATCCGTGACGTTGCTCTCTGGCTAATCAATGGCCCGTGGCGTGGTGACGTTGTATTCTCGGCCCGACTCATCTGGATAGAACCCCAGCCAAGTAGGTACGAAAAAAGGAGGGCCGAGCCGGTACTATGACCTAGTGGAAAACCTCCAAAGCAGAGCCGAGTCGAGTCGAGCCGCGCCAAGTAGGTACTAGTGGAAAAGGGCCATAACACTACTTGAAAGGCATTTTGGCACCAAGGATACCAAGTTGATTCTTTGTCCTACTTGTGTCCGTTGTTCTTGTTCTTCCTGCAAACACATCTGAAGGTGTCCAGCAGTAACCGAGTCCCCACTGTTGCATTTCTGTTTCCAAGTTCTCCACAAGTTCCCTATTAAGCTCACGGCTGCAGGCCGGCCAATCTACACCCTCCTCTTCCTCGGCCATAGATTTACAGTTCGCGCAGAATGTGGCTTTGCATTGTCTCGTTTAAAGATGTCTGGACATCCCTGAAAAAGATGACATCCTATAAAGCAAGATGCTATGAAGCATCTTATGTTATTTTAAAATCTCAACGTGCCTTTCTGGATCAATGCTGCCATCAAAGAAGTGTGAATCACCTTTGCCAAGGCTACAGCCTCATACCATCACAGACCCTGGGTTTCAGTGTTGTTGCCAGTACAAGTCAGTATTTAAGGCATTTATTTCTTCTAAAAAAGATCTGAAATACCAATTAGTCTGATCATAAGCATTTCCGATGCGATGGTTCATCCCAGATGCTTCCGACAAATATAAATGGATTTTCATTTCTATAGCGCTTTACAGCATGTGTCACATTCACACACTGATGGCCGAAGGCTGCCGTGCACGGTGCCACGTGCTCATCAGGAGCAATTTGGGGCTCAGTATGTTGCCCAAGGATACGTCGACATGTAGCCAGGGGAGCATGGGAATGAAACCCGCAACTTTAGGGTTACCAGACAACCCAGTCCACCACCTGAGCCACAGCCTCCCCATATAGATGACGGGTGTCCCACACAGGCTTAAACCCTTACACAGGTAACCTGTTAAAACATCTGCAGTTTCTTACACAGCTACATGTAAACATGTGGTGCAACTAAACGTCTGCAACGTCAGTGTTCTCTGTCCGTTGTTTTACATTTACGTTTTAGGCCCTCGCACCTTAATTACCTGCCCAACATCAATTATAATCCCACTTCCACGTGTTGTTCTCTCCACTGCCCAGCAACGCTGTGTGGTATTTTCTTGCCACGCCACCTTTAGCCTCACACCTTCTGTTATCTAATGAGCCTCTCACCACTCATGAGGTCCACTTCCTAATCTTTCCCCTCTTCTGGCTGCTATTTCCCCGACTTGCTGGTGCTGATTAAACACCCTGCATGCTCTCAAACAGGAAATTCACGTGCAAGTTTTCAGGTTTATTTTTGTTGCTCACCTCTATTGATAGTTCTACATGTGCCTCTACTGACTTGCAGGCACAATTTAGATTTTTAACAACAAATAACGGATAGCTTGTTTAATGGATAATCTGATTACTTCAGTACAACTTCTGCCTCAAACATTATTCTAAGCATTAGATCCTTCGCCTCATTTGCGTAAACCAGGTGACAAATATTGTACCTTGAAAGGCAACTTTGTCCTGTAACATCTTGCTTTCCATTCAAAATTGTTATTTGATTTCTAATATATGCCTTTTGTTTCAGGCCCATCTCCACTTTAAAACCTCAGAAACAGGTAATGATGTGTAAGATGTTTGAAAAACTGCTGGACAAGCTCAAGCACGTGCTCATTCCCCTTGAATTATAATCTCACACTCGTGTATACAGATGGGATGACAAGACCACCATGTGTTCACTGATGACGTGAACCAGATATTTAGGAACATCACCATCTAAGGAGATGAGAATGATAAAGAGGAGTGGAAGTGGATTAAATTGATTTAAAATTTTGGCCCTCGACTATTTTGTTACACCATTAGAAACAAACACCATTTGAACAAATCCAACCTTTAACTGCATATCTTCACTCTAAAGGAACACATCATCCTATTGTAATTGTGCTTTTTGTTCTGATGGTCAGATTAGGTCTAACGAACAAGATGTGCTTAAGAGATTGAGCCACGTATCAGTTTATGTCTCAAGGTGACAACATATATCACAGATCCTGATTTTTCCTGTTACACTGATTTGTTTTAGTGAGTTGGACACCGTCAGCGCTGCCCTTTGTCATCGATTCTGTTCATAATGTTTGTGAATTTCTAGGCTCAAACAGCAGAGGTTCCAGTTCGGTGGTATCAAGATTTCATCTCCGTTTTCTGCAGATGACATGTGCTCCTGTTGGCGCCATCGGGTGGGGATCTTCAGCCCTTACTGGAGCGGTCCACAGCCGAGTGTGAGGCGGTAGGGGTGAGAATCCCCTGAGCACCTCCAAATCTGAGACCACATTTCTCAGTCTGAAAAGGGTAAAGGTCTTCTCCGGGTTGGGAGTGAGGTTCTACTCAAGTGGAGGAGTTTACGTACCCGGGGTCTTGTTAACGAGTGATGGAAGAGAGGAACGGGAGATCAACCAGACTGATTGGTGCGTCTGCTGTGGTGGTGACTCTGTACCGGTCCGTTGTGGTGAAGAGCGCTGAGCCAAAAGTCAAGGCTCTCTGTTTACCAGTCGATCTTTGTTCCAACCCTCACCTATGGTTATGAACTGTGAGTAGTGACTGAAAGAACGAGATCGCTGATACAAGCGGCGGAAATGAGTTTTCTCTGTAGGGTGGCTGGACTCTCAGAGATAGGAGGTGAAGTTCAGTCATTAGAGAGAGACTACATTGAGTAGAGCCAGTTGAGGTGGTTCAGGCAGCTGGTTCGGATGCCCCCTGGACGCCTCCCTGGAGAGGGTGTTTTGGGCATGTCCAACTGGGAGAAGACCACGGGCAGACCCAGGACCCGCTGGAGAGATTATGGGCCCGATCTTCCACCTCCTGCTACCCACTACCTGCAAGTTGCTGATTTAGGAGCCTCTGCCAACCGCTAATGCAATCTTCCGCTCCCTAAAGATGCTACCCATTATGCCGACTCCCTTACTCAGATTGTAGGCACGGCAATGGGCGTGTCTCTTGCGCTTTCCACAAATTCGGTATCTTGCGGTACTGGTATCTCGCAGATTTCGGATAGAGGGTAGCAGGTGGTCTGACCACCCACTTCCCTCTCTGCTGAAGCTGCTGCCCCCAAGACTTGATTATGGATTCAGCAGAAGATAATGGATGATTTAGATACATAGGGATGTTTGTGGTGGTAACAAAATGTGATCGGAGACAAAAATGAGAACAATCGAGGCTTCCTGAGCACCACGAAATGGTGCCTTTTTATCCAGAAGGTGGCAGTAACACATTGTATTTGGGGCTTTTTGTGGACACGGCCACTTCTGGTGAAGAAAAGAGCAAGCCAAAACAATAGATACGGAATTCATTTTCCATCATCTTCTACCTTCAAACAACTACGGTGCACTACTGTGATGCTGTGGAGCGTACATCACACTGATTCAAAGCAAAGAAGCTGCACATCTATCCCTCCATGACTGACGTGGGTCAAAGGGCCAAAAGATCCATCTGCCTGGAGAGAATGGAAAGAACTGATTCAGCATGAGAGGAACATGTTTTCTTGTCATTTGGTTCATGCATTTACATTCAGGTTCTTTCAGTTACGTAAAATACCACATGTATGTGTGTGTTGACAGGCTTGGCCACTATAGCTGATAGTGTTCGACATTGCTGCGGTGACAGTCTCTGATGTGGACGCTGCAGCAAGAAAACCAAGTCCCAGAAAATGAGCGCTCCACTCACTCATCCACCTATCGGCAAGAAGAAAGGATTTGCATAAAGTGAGCAGTCTTGAGCCACAAATTCAGAATCCAAACAGGTGTGAAATATGGACATAATCCCGTTTCAGAAGACAATGACCTCTTCATTCTTTTCTATTAGGCATTTGTGTGAATCTTTGAGTAAAAAAATCTCAAAGTGACTTCTAACCACCAAAAACTAGTAACTTCCTTCAATACACTGAACAATCCATTAAATAAAGAGGCAGGTAGCTGTAGATGAGGTAACTATGACCTCAGATAAACACCATCTGACATATTAAAGTGTCCTTAAAGAAAAACTAAGCAAAGAAATAGCAATGTGAAGTAAAAACACTTGTGTAGAAACTGAGGGGTCAGTGGCAGCTAAAGCTAAAACTGGGTCATGCAACAGGACAATGTTTCCAAGCAGAGCAGAACATCTACAACAGTGGAGGTGGTTGGTTTACAAGCTACTGAATCTTCTGCAGTTTTTCTGAAATGTAATAATGTGGTTGCATTATTTTTAAAACCTGGTAAGGGGCAGAATATATCACACCCTAAATGCTTATCCAGTGTTTAACATGACTGCAGCCGTCTTCCTCCAGAGCTGCAACTGGTGCTTTGAACAAACCCCATACTTAAAAGTTCAGAAACTAAACCATCAGCTGAGTTAATATGTTCAGTTATATGTCACAATGCTAAATAGAACATTTACAATAAATGTTAAAATTGCCTCCAGTTGTTCAGATAGTTGAGATGTTACTTTCTTGAGAACAGGACAGAGGAATTACCTCCCAGCACAGAACCACGGTGGAAAAATTCAATCCCAGGTTGCATTATTAGATAATCGTCATTATTAACCAGACAGTGAGGCCTTTATCTCACAGCCAGTTGTAGCTCCTGTGACACACTGGAACATGGACTGCAGCAATACTAAAGTTTCCTTTTGGAACTGGTGAGCATACATGCAGATTTAAAGGCCAAATGGTCAAAGCATCCCATCAGTTTTAATGTTTTAGTTTAAACTATTTACAAAGCTGTTCAGACCACAAAACGTACAGCAAACAAGAACAGATGTGTTACTACTACAGCCTCAAAAATACCCCTCAACAGGACAGTAACACTAGAAAATCTATTTAAGGAAGGTCATAATACCAAAAGAGAAAAAACACTCCCTCAACATTTTATTTATTATTCAACTGAGACAGTTGCATACGGCTAGAGGTTCCTCCTGATGTCACGGAGCGAGACATTCATGGAATCTATCAGTTTCCCATCTGGTCTGTTGCATTTCCTCCGAGCGTGCACGTGTCTCTCGTGCAGCACATACATTGCCACATAGCTGTCCCATTCTTACCCAAGTGTCTGTTTATTCTAGCATGCGTGTTGCTGGACGGGATATTTTAAGTTCCATTGTAGTAGTTCTTTCTGGAAATTCCTCGTTGGACCGGCCCGTCGCGGCTAAATGAAAAATGCCCCTTCAATTATAGAATTAACTGCCCCGTCTCAGATCATCCACTTACAAACATGACACATCTCGCGCTGAAAGGAAAATTCAAGCCACTGCTATACACCGAAAACAGTAACTTGCCACTCATAAATTAAATCATAGCTTTCAGGATGATCTACTGAAAAGTAAACTTTTAGTCTCTCTGGATTAAAGTAAAACTTTGTAAAAGCATGCTTGACTTGGTTCAGAGGCCTTAGACATTATTATGGGGCATAATTAATTAATCTTAATTAATCAAGTTCACAAAACTCACCATCATTTAACTAAGAGTCTAAAATTAAAAATAAAAAGTTGACATACAGCAGCAAGAAATAAAATGTGAACCCTCTAAAATTAAGTGATCTGCATTAATACGCCATCAAACATGATCTGATCTACATCACATACTTAGCTGATAATACAACGTTTTCATATTTATTCAACAGACCCATTCAAGGTTTACAGCGCTGGTGGAGAAACAACCGTCAGAGTCAACGGCACATTGGATCTTCTTCAGAAGCTCTAATAAAGTGTCCCGGGAACCATGTTTGATAGCTCTTTACAGACTCGTATGCTGGACAGATGTCTGGGTCGTCCCTCAGCATCTCTATGGGTTTCAGGTCTGAACCCCCCAGAAAAAGGCAAGATATTCTTATTTCTGAAGACACAATGTGATAGATTTACTTTGATGTGCGTTATTGTCAATGCCCTGAGACTCAAGTGAGCCTAAACCCTGATGTTCCCTCCACTTCTCATCTGTTGGGATTTTTTTTTTCCCAGTTTAGTAAGTTGTTCCTTTCTTTCCCCGTTCAGTTTACTCTGCATCTCAGTGGTTAGTGTGGTTGAATGAATGTTTCCCCAGTTGTAGATTACCAAGGAGTCTTTTTTTAAGAGCTTCTTGTGTCATTTTGCTACACAAAAGCTGCCTGTTCATTGATCTGAGCATGAATGAGATGTTTAACTGCTCCAGTGAAGTCTCCAGGTTCTTTACATCACTGAGTGTTCTGTGCCTTTGGGTTCATCTGAGCACTAATAGGAAAAGTGGCCTCATTAGTTTCCCGTTAATGACGGATGCCTGAGCGCTGAAATGCCTTTGTATCCCTCTCATACGGAGCAGCTACTCTTGATTGTATCGTTTACTGTCTGCAAGTATCTCTAAACCACCTTTAAACCTTTATCATCGATTGAACTCCAGATGGACAGCATAGCGGCTTGATGGAAAGGAATGTCTCATAGATACAAAGTCCCCGGTTCAAATCCTGCAAGTGTGTACTTTGCACATTTTCCCATGCTTCTGTGGGTTTAATCTAAAAACACATGGACATCAAGGCTAACTGATGGTTCTGGGAGTCTGTGTGGACTGGTAACCTGTCCAGGATGTGCTAGGATACGCTCCAGCAGACCCCCCATGACCAACTCTGGGTGTTTTCTTAGGCAAGTTGGGTCTAATATCTTGACTTGGATGAAGATCGGACTATATTTTATGGAAAGTTTATGCAAAGAAAGGCGTCCAGGGTGGAATGTAATCACATCAGTCACACCTGCAGACTAATTCAGTGTGTTTGATTCATGCCTTTTAACAGCTCAGCTTTCTTTAGAGAATTAAAATCCCATAGTAATTCTGAGTAATCAAAAGGAAAAAGTTATCATTGTAAAACTCCAACAGTGACCCTGTACCCACCTAGCTCTGAAGTTGTAAAAAAAAAAACCATTCAGTGATTGACGGACAGTCGGCCTGTCCAGTAGGAGCGTTGCAAAGTGTGAAGCGGTCCAACTGTCCTGTCGGCCTCGTGCTGCTTCTCTGTCCAAATAAAAGAACAAAACAACTTAGAGACGGAGTTGCTATGGGGTATACATTCAGTGCAGGGTTGCAGTCGTTCGTAGAGGACTGAGTAACCTCTCTCTGGTTGAGATTCGGGTCCAGTCTTCTTCCCTCCAGCCAGTCCCTGGCAGTCAGAGTCACAACATTCACACAAAGAACTGTTTCCCTCTGTGGTACGCCAGCTGACAAACATGTGGAAAATACCTCAGTCATGAAACAGCCATTCAAAAAATAATATTAGATCTGATCACAATTGTTATAAATTGAAAGTCTGGGAGTTTAACCTAAATGTGGGTCTGTGGAAAAAGCAGGCTTTATCAAGGCGGTTACGTGAGCTTTGTTTCAGAGTGGCTCTAAGATGGCAACTGATGAACATCTAAGAAAGCAGAAGTTAAAGACAGCCATTTGATCCAGGATTCAGAATTAAGTTTACACAGTCACAAAGTAACAGAAACAAAAGGGTTTACCTGCTTCCCGGACATGTGGTTGAAGTGGAAGGCTTGGACGCTGAAGCACAGTCTATTATCTTGTTCCCTGGGTAAGAATCTAGATGAAGAGCCTGGCAGGACGCTGTCTATAAGACACCTATAACAGATGAGTTCACTGTAGGAATAATGTGTCCGGACTTGTCAGATAAATGCTGCAAACCAAATTAACAAATCCGTTCAAGAGATATAAAAGCAAACTGTCCATATCGATTTAAGATGCAACGTCAGTTGCAATCAATGACACACATTAGTATATTCAGTTTGACTTGTGCACAAAAGGAAACTGACCCATGCTTGGTGATGAACTTGTAGCTTGGCAGCGAGAGGGGGTCAGGCTGCTGTGTGGCAACACAATGGTCAACATACAGAGTGAGCGGAGGGTGCAGCGGCGCCTCTACGCTGGCCTCCAAAAACACTGCTTCCCCCTGCTGGTACACTGAGGAACTGCGTGGGGAGGTACACCCATCTGTGTCAGAAACCATCATTTTCAATCTCGGTTTCATAGACTCCAGATACACATCATACAAGTAGCGCTGGGCGATATGACGATACATATCGTGGAGACGATAGAAATGTGTGTATCATTTCTAACCTAATTTTTTCAATTATTACAGCAAATATGCAATTAAATAACCTGCAATGATAAATTTGATAGAATCATATCTACTTCTACAAAGTAGCCTTTTATGTTTGCACTTTTATTCATGGTTAATGCCTTAAACAGAGTTCTCTTCAACCCTGATGTTTACTTTAGACACTTTATATTGGTTTGCAAACTTTGCACTACAAAGTTACAGATTTCAGAAAGTTGAAAAATAATTTGTTTATTTTTTATAGCTGAACTTCAGTGCAAAAATGTGTTTTTCCTCTCAGAAACTGTTGTGCACTTTAAAAAAAAAAAAATGTGAAAGCTACTGTACCTCTGTACCTACCTGTTTTTGCTGCACTAAAATGTCTTTGTGACAGTTCAGCTAAACGTCCTTTCAAAATAAAGTTGAAAAGTAAGCAATGAAATTTTTGTCAAACTTTTCAGAGAATAACTGAAAACATACTTTATTATGGTATATCGTGATATAAATCGTTATCGTGATATGAAATAGTCCATATCGTGATATATGATTTTTTGATCGCCCAGCACTACATACAAGTGTGGAGTGTAAAAGCTGTTGCTTTGATGCACTACGGGTTTGTTGAGGAAATAATTTCACCTGCCATGATACGAAGGGAGAAGTGCAGAAGGCCGACAGCACTAACAGTGGATGTCATTGGTACCCAGGTTGGAAATAACGGGTCTCCACTAACTTTCTGTTTTCTATTTTCAAAAAAATACAAATACAATACACTTATAAACTGTAGTTGACTTTGAATCCAGTGCATGTAAAAAATAAACAGCCTTGCCTCTTATAGTGGCACTCAACAGGTATGACAGTGGTCGTCCCTCGAACTATGACGCTGCCTGTGTAAGTAGGAACCACAGGTGGATACAGCAACAGCTTATTGGAGTACACCAGCCACTCGCCATGAACCTGGAGAACAACAATAGAAGATTTTTTTTTTTTTCAAATTCCACTGAATTTAACATCAACACCCTGAGATTTGCTGCGTTGCATCATATTTTGACTGGACTGCCAGGATTGTGCCCTTCGATACACCATCCAGTCCAGGCGTCGAGGCCAATTATTATGAAGCCTTAGATGTTTCCCTGCTCCAGCGTACCCGATTCAAAGAATGGATCATTAACAGACTTCCGCAGACCTGGATGACCAGCTGATGGTGATCCATCCATTAGAATCAGGTGTGTTGTGTCTGGGAGACATCTCAGACATGAAGAAGAGCGACTCAAGGACCCAGTTTGGACGTCCCTGATCTAAAATGACTCTTTGAGGAGACTTAACCCTTTAAGCACCAAAGTCACAATATTGCGACAAGCAACATTGCTCAATAAACCAGGCTGTATCTATAAATGAGATGTCAAATCTTGTTACTACTTTTCACCAGGAGATGGCGGACATGTGCGCCTGTAATATGAGAACCATTTTTGGTGGTGGCGCTAAAAGTTTTAGCGTAAAATGAGTTTGAAAAACACCGTCCGGCGCAGAGACGCGCTGTGAAGCAGTGGTGGAAATGCTGAACGTAGCGAGAGCAGAGGAGAGCGAAAGTGTGTTTTTTCACTTACTCACGATGCTGAGAGGTTGGTTTACTGTCCAAAAAGTACTTTGTCAGGTTCTGGCTAACTCCGATTCAGAGGACAAAGACATGCGGTTGTCCAGTGAAGAAAGGCCACCAGTTTTTTGAAAGTGAAATATTGAAACCAAACTCCAGATTTCATGACTTTATGATGTGATTGTCCCTGAAATGAAAGCTTTCATTGTGCATGGGGCTTGAGGAAAACTCTGAAAATTTGAGGACTACTGGGCAGGTTTGGGCAAATGATGTCACAATAATCAAATTAGATGACAAATCTACTTCCATTCCAAATTTTAGTTCATACTGAAGATATTTCTCATTTACAGTTTGCCTTTATCTCAAACCACTTTAAAGTTTTAGCCTTTTGAAACCTTGATATCAAAATTGAACATTTTCCAATATGGCCGCCACCTTGTGACATCATATTATGCAAATTATATGAATAATTTCACTCCCATCACAGACTGAGTCATACTGAACAATTTTCCTATTGACAGTATAACTTTATGTCAAACTGCTTTAAAGTTAGACCCTTTTGAAATCTTGAAATCAAAATTGTATATTTTCTTAAAAAAACTCCAGTGCCTAAAGGGTTAAATCGCGACAACTGCCGGGGATTAATAAAGCACTTTTTAATTTTATATTGCGACACTTGATCCTTTTCCATTCTTTTAAGACAATTTTGCTGGCACATACCTGATTATCAGGTTGGCTACTGAACGCTGATAAACTTAATACTGAACATAAAAAGGCTGGAATAAGTCGTTTACACAAAAAATGTTCAATTTGAACAGATGAGATTCGACCGTTGAAGGCATTTTAAATCTAACGTCTCTCAATCAGCATTACAGTCGAGGCTCCAATTTGATACTTTTAATGAACCTGTTAAATTAGTGCGGGAGTTTGTAGGAGTTATAACTTTCTTGAACCTCGAAAATAGCAGTTCAAATGAAGTTTTTGGGGCGTTTTGCTGAACGCGCGTTAGCTTATCCAGTTTTCAGGTGACTAGTATGGAGCCCCGTTTGGGTCATAATTTAATGAATAAATGAGTCATTATTATGAAATACAGGCATTTAATATTATGAAATATTTCCAATTATTATGAAATGCATGTTTATTATTATGAAATATTTCCCATTATTATGATAATGGTTTCATTTTTCTTAAGAATGAGCTTTTACATAATGAATTCGTTTTTCATAAGAATGATTTGTGTGTCAATCACAGCAGAGAGGGCGGAGCCATTTATGTGATTGGCTGCTCTTTCATTCAGGCATAAGCAACAGAAGAGTGAATATCGATAGTGGGTGACAGGTGCAGTAGGTGGCAGAATGCACCTCAGTTTACGGTTAAAAGTTGATATTGACTAAGAAACGTAGCGTGAAATGTAGGAAAAACTTGATTTTGACGGCATGGCGACAGGAGAAAGATCCTTTTCTGACTTACTCCGAGAGGTAGCCAACAGGCTCGATGCGAGTCCCCCAGCCAATGAGCGTGCAGGTCAACCACTGGTCCCGCCCAGTGGCAAAATGTCACTGGCCACGGTTACATGATGTTTTTTAATTCGGAATTAATAATTCCGAATTAAACTATTTTCCTTCGAGTTTACATGGAAATAGTAATTCCGAATTGTGGTTTACATGGAAAAAACGTTTGTTCGGCTTTATCCAATTCCGCTTTAGGTCTGGGGGTTGGGAAGGGTTCTGATTGGATGGGGGGGGCGGATGTCTTTACATCTACTGGAAGAAAACAAACTTAGCAACAACTCGGTTAGCAACAACATTCCACTTATTTTTGACCTGGGTGGCGTCTCTATCTGCTAAACCTCCTTCATTTAACCTAGCCGCTACAACTTTGAAAAGCTCACAATTTTTATGTTTCCTGTCATCTGTTCTTTTAATTATTTCCAGTTCCTCCAAGCTATTTATTAAATAAATCGTCTCAGCTCTTGACCACCGTTTACTGCGTGCCGCCATCTTGAAACTTTGTTTTGAAAACAAGCCCAGCGCGGAATATAAGCGTCATCGCGACAGACGGGCAAGAGAACGAGCATGCGCAGAAAGACGGGAATTAATTTAAACAGGAATGAGTGTATACATGACCGCGGAATTATTTAATTCGGAATTAAAATCAGAATAAACCAGCCACTTACTTCGGAATTAAGTTTAATTCAGAATTGACATTTTCATATGGAATTAGGTGTTTACATGGTAACTTTTATTCAGATTTACCTTTAATTCTGAATTAAAGAGGAATTAAACTTCCCATGTAAATGCACGGACTATTATGTAAAAGCTTATTCTTATGAAAAAGGAAGCAATTATGTAAAAACTCATTTAGTTAAAAAAAAAAAAAAGCCATTCTGAAATACACTATTATGCATTAAACTAAGGTTAAATAATAATAAAAATATATTTCATAATAATTACATTTTTTTATAATAATGGGAAACATTTCATAATAATGGATACGTATTTCATAATAATAAACGCCTGTATTTCATAATAATAGACTCATTTATTCATTGAATTATGGCCCAAACAGGGCTCCATAGACTAGCATCAGATTTTTCCCTCGTAAATATCGAACCGGGTGACCAGACTCACCTCGGACCTGGTCCCACAGTCGTGAAGTCCGGCGGAGATAACCATCTCGGTTTCAGACGTCGTGGCCCTCTGTGGTCCGCAGGAGCTCATCTGCGTCGAGTTTCCTCCCAGTCGGAGAAACTCCGGTTTGAACGGGACGCGTCTGTCGCTGAAAAACCGTCGCTGCACCGCGATCCTCAGCGAAACTTCTCCGCACCGTATTTCAAGCCCGTCGCCTCCTCGCGCTCCCGACGGGTTCGTTTCATCCGGAGAAGCCCCACAAAAACACAATAAAACCACCGAAATGCTGATCAGCTGCGTGTATTTTCCGAGGGCGGCCATCGCTGTGAAAAGTTCTGGCTCGTGAGCGGAACTGTAGGCTAATTAACGTGATTTCAGTCAGGTGTGAGGAGACGTGTTACCTTCAAAGACCGCGAAAAATGTTGGAATTCAGAATAACCTCGATGAGTTAAATTAAAACATATCGCCGTTTTGGTTCTCCTCAGCTCCGTTTAAGGAAAACATCGTGTAAAGATCCTGATACGTACATTTGTTGCTGAAGTTTCAGCTTCCATTTGTTACAATAGTGACTTTACCTTAAAACGGCTGAAGCCGTTGGCATCTGGGCCAAAAACGCCTGAAAGTATCATTGTCATCATTTTTGTTTTTATCCTGTTGTTTACAGCCGAACTCATACCCTCCTATTAAAGCATGATACATAGTATACATATTATTTTTGGTGTCACTCAGGATTTTTTTTATCCTTTTTTTTTTACATATGTCCTCCAGATAGAGACATTTCAACCAAATGTGTCATATGGTGAGAGAGAAAAACTAGAACAGTGGTTCTCAAACTTTTAATCCTGCGTACCACCTGAGAAACTGTTCAGCTCTCTGAGTACCACCATCATGACCAATTTTAAAATATAGCCATATGTGCCTTCTCAATTAGCTTTAAATTCACAGGAGAGATGTTTATTCCTCATAATAGTTATTTATTGTTACCTGAATTTCTTTTGAAATGTATTTATAATGCATTGTATGCTTCCGATTTAATAAAAATAAAAAAAGTGAAAATGTGGAAAGTCCTAACGTTCCCCCACGTACCACCAGTGGTACGCATACCACAGTTTGCTCACCACTGAATTAGATGAATCTGTCAGTGTTCCCCTCCTTCTCCCTTCAGCTTTAACCCTCACATGTGTGACATGTTCCAGGCTGTAATCATTTAACACTAAAAAGGTTACTTTGGGTGCAGTATATTGAAAGTAATTACCTTTTTCTGTTTTTTTTTCATCTAAAAACATGCCATCATGAGAAAACCTGGGATTTAAAAAGTTAAATTTTTTAAAAATCCATAAATATTTGATTTTAATAATTAGATCCATCCATCCATTCATTATCTATGCCTGCTTAATCCTATATAGGGTCACGGGGATCTGCTGGAGCCTATAATATTAGATTGAATATAGATTTTTTTTTTTAAATGCTCATGAAAGTAGAATTTAATAATAATGTCTCATGTTATTTTTAACTACCTTATGAAAAGCACATTTGTGTTCTGAGCAGTATGACTGCACAAAAAATAAAATATGGAGAAAAATCCATGACAAATCCCAGGTTGTAATGATTCAAGGCTAAAAAATTACTTTGCATGTAGTTTGTTAAAAACAATTCATGTTTTATTTTTTCATTGAAAACCATTGTGGCATCATGACAAATACCTAGCATTTAAATGATTAAAATCTTCTTTTTAAAAAAAGCTATATGTGATCTGTAAAACTAAAGCTAAAAAAGTTGGCAATATTATCAGTGCAATATTTATTTATTTATAATTTCCTTATGACAGCTGCTTTTTTTGTGCTTAAAGATACGAGTGTCAGTATTTGACACTGCACAATAAATAATCATTCATAATCAAAAGTGCTCCTAATTTTGTCTCATACTGTAATAATTCAAGGCAAATTTTTTTTTTTGAAAATTATAGATTTTTTTCTGTTGTATTTTCATCCAAAAACAGGGTGACGTCACAACATGGCATTCAAAAAATTAAAATGTTTAAAAATGAATGAAAAAATGATATCAATAACTAGGTCAGATGTATATTTTAAAAGATGAGCTCAATGAAAATAGAGTATAATATTAATGTATATATATATTTTTATAGTTTTTTTTTTTAAAGCATGTTTTTTGTACATTTTTGTACAACGATATTAGAATGAGCTCAGTTTTAAACAGTTAAACATTACGATGCTGGAGCGGAACTTAATAATTGTTGCCATGTGAGCGTCCGGACAGTTTTTGGCCGTTACACTGGTGAGTACTAGATTGTTGACAACTGAAGTGACATTTAAGTTGAGTGTCGAGAGATGGACAGAACAGCTGTAACGGCATCTGAGGCGAAAATTGACTGGACCGGAACCGCAGCAGCGGATGAGACACCGCAGAAGATCCAAACGTTATCCAAGAACGTGCACGCGGGTCTCCCGAACCCGCCCGGAGATCCAGAGAGACGCTCCGTGATTAAAGGGGATTATCTTTACTTCCACTACGGCTGTGACGGACAGGACGACAGGGGCTGGGGCTGCGGGTACCGGACCCTCCAAACCATGGCCTCCTGGCTCTTCTACAACCGGCCCGAGACCAGACACCAGCCGGCACCGAGCCTCCCCGAGATCCAGCGAGCCCTGGTCGCCGTGGGGGACAAGCCCGGCTCCTTTACGGGCTCCAGGGACTGGATCGGAACATTTGAAGCCTCTCTGGTTCTCGACTATTTCTACGACGTTCCCTGCAAGCTGGTGCACGTCAGAGGCGGGGGCGCGGAGCTGGAGAGCCTTGCGGTGCACGAGCTTCATCGGCACTTTGTCACCCACGGGTGTCCCGTCATGATGGGCGGGGACAGGGACAGCTCCTCCAAGGGCGTACTGGGGGTGTGCACCGGGCGCGGGGGGAGCCACCTGCTCGTGGCCGACCCGCACTACCACGGGGGTCCGCTGGAGGTCCCGGAGCTGCAGAGGGGGGGCTGGGTGGCCTGGAAGCGGGTGTCGTCCCTGGATCAGACCTCCTTTTATAATCTCTGCATGCCTCAGACTGCCAGGAAGACATCATGACGGAGACGTTTCTGTTTGCAAACGCTGCTGCAGAGCCTTTAAAAAAATAAATGGGATCTGGCGCCATCATGTGGCTGAAGTGTGAATGTCACCGCTCTGGAAGAAAATGCAGGGACATAGATGTTCCTGGTATCAGCATCTACAGTCATGGAAAAAATTATTAGACCACCAATTTTTTCTTCACTTTCTTGTTCATTTTAATACCTGGTACCACTAAACGTCATCATGTGACTAAAACAGACAGAAAAGAAAACACTGAATGCATAAAAGCAGTGTTTTTGGCAGTACAACGCCATAGCTATTGATGTAAAAACTTAAGTGATTTAGGTCACAATCAAGAAAACAATGGAAAATGGTAAGATATCAGCTCTTAAATAAAACTCTTATGAGCAATCTTTGTGGTTATCGTTATGTTTGTCCAAACAAATGTACCTTTAGTTGTACCAGGCATTAAAATGAACAAGAAACTGAAGAAAACAAGGGTGGTCTAATCATTTTTTCCAATGACTGTACATGTTACGACAGCCTCCAGTCCAGTGTCTGTTGAATTAAAACACAAAGCACATAAAGTTCCCAACTCAATGTGAAAGACTGGCAGAGAGCAGACAAATGAAAGTCAGGGTTGAGTTAAACATTAGTATTGTGGTGTTTTAAATGATTAACTTGCTTCCTTTGAACTATTCGAGGTCTGAAAACACTGCAGGTTTTTTTGTTATTTTTGACCACTTGTCATTTTGTGCAATTAAAAGCTCTAAATTACAATATTCCTTGTTTGGGAGAAATGTCATGAGTAGTTTATAGAACAAAGATGTTCATTTTACTCAAACACGAAATATATATTTTCAATATTAAACTCAGATAAACTGATAATTCTGCAGTGGTCTTCTCCAGAGCTGATTATTGATATGTAGACGTGATCTTATCAAGTGGCCCTTTTGTAGCTGATTTTTAAGAGAGAAACAGATTGTTTTTCATGTGGAATGATGTTTTAGTTTCTTATTGCAATTTGATATGAACAGAAGTGATTTTGTTCAACGTATGATGTCATCTCATATTGATCGTGAACTCCTCAATCAAATCAATTCAAATTCGTATCGTGGCAGAACTTTGTGTGTGTGTAATTATTCAATTTCAATTCAATTGTATTTGTATAGCGTCTGTTACAATGACAATTGTCTTTAGGCGCTTTACAGAGACCCAGAGCAAATATCATTAACTAAAATTATAACTTTATACCGTCACTTCACTGGATATTAATGAATGAAAACACATTTAGAAAACTTCTATTTCAACATATTGATTTAATGTCGGACTGTTTCTCACTCTTACTTTGATGTTCTTTCACAAAATACATTTTGTTTTTCGGGACATTTCAATCAGGACCCCTGCAGGTTTATTAAGAGTTTGTGACTTTTCTGATTTAATCAGGAAAAAAAATCAAATTCAAAGACTTTCAGAATGAGGCTCAATTTTCCATTTTTATTCCTTCCAATCTGTGGTTAGTATTTGACAGACATTTCAGTTACATCGATATTTATTTAGGTGCAATAACACCAAACCTTTTACACTCAGCTGTTAGATATCTAAACCTTGAACTAAAACAACTTTAACTCAGCTGTCTGAGACACAGTCGTTATAGAAAATCTGGAAGTTCTTGTCCACGTCCATCCGCCCCTTGAGGAACTTCTCCAGGTTCTTGATCGGAACCTCCACCATGTGGTTGTTGACGCGATCGTTCAGCCCGTAGGCCCCGAACACGGGGAACTTGTAGCGCACGAAGTACGGCGCGTTCTGGTCGAAGTCCGTGCAGCAGTAGGCCGACCACATGTACTCGGGGACGGCCACGCGGTCCTGGTTGTTGCGGCGGATGGTGTGCCCGGAGGTGGTGACCCCGGTGATCACGAAGGCCTTGCCGCGGCAGTAGTTGTTGAGGCGTTTGCGGATGAGGTCCTGGTGTTCGGCCCAGGGGCCCAGGTTGAACTCTCTGATCTGGGGGACGACGTTGGTCAGGCTGTAGGTGGAGGCTTTGTCCAGGGGGTCCGCCTGATGCTCGTCAGGATTGAGCTGGCCGCGCTCGTACTGGACCACGTCGGCGTAGTCCTCAAGGACTGCCTGGGTGTCCTCAAAGTTCATGTGCATGCCGGCAGATTGTGGGAAGGGCTCCATGTTGCTGGTGCTCTTATCCGAAGCCAACTACAGACGGAGAGGAAGACTTTTAGAGAAAAGCTGAACAACACCATTGACAGTGCAATCGTCATTTTCACTCACTAAAGCGTTTGGGTGTGCGGTAATGGCAGCATTGTCTCACTGATAGGCCTCATACAGCCAATAAAAAAGCTTATCTCCAGCTGACTTCATTCCCCTTAGCAACATGGACTCCAACTCTTTAAACTGGTTTATTACGAGATTAGAACAGACGTTTGCTGTTTCCCCAGAAAAACTGAAGTGCTTCATAAATACTGCGCCATATTGTGCATTACGAGATGAATATATCCTCAAAGACAGTGAAAGCACATCGTGCCGGTGCAGTTAAGGTACCTGTCCGACTAACCAAAGTGCCAGTTTGTCCCAGAATAAGCTCCGACTCACCTGAGGCTCAAACATCCAGGGGTAGTCCACCCTTTTCTCGCCGTCCGACTTCTTGAACGTGTAGGCGGAGTAGATGGGGATGTGCCTGTGGGGGTCGTACAGCGTCACGTAGCGGGGCCTGTCCTCGTACCGCTGGCAGATCTTCTTGAAGGAGTTGCTGAAGTAGCCTCGCGGCGGGGTGCCCATGTACAGGGAGTCCTTGCAGCGTTCCGCGTGGTTGAAGTCCCCCACGACTCCTGCCTGGACCCGCTGCAGCGACGCTAAAGTCAGCACGGCCATGACAGCGGGCAGGTTTAAGTTGCCCCTTGCAGATGTCGGCGTCATCGCTAAGCTGTTGAACTCTCTGGTGCCGGTTTCAGACCTGACTGCTCCTGCTCGCACACACGACTGCAAACCTCGCTCCTGTCTGACGTGAACGCCGTCCGTCTCGGCTCTATCGCACCCAACATTTCCCTTCGTGCCTCATCTGTCCCTCCAGCCAACTGGCCTCCCTTTGTGAAGTCGTTTCCATATATTCAAATAGCTACAAGTGTTGTAGCGGTTGTTAAAGGGCAGTGAATGTTATCGGTCACTGGGAGACGCTTTATGATGGACTCTAATGACATAGTAAGAGAAGTATACGTGGTCATCACTCACAAGGACGCTTTATGCAACCAAATCGTCATTAATTCTCGTGCCTGCTCTGAAATAGGTCTGCTGCTACCTTAATGAAAAATGTCTTCATGTTTCTTTGCTTTTCTTTGTACGATTAAACAGAGCAGAAGTGAGCGGGACTGAAAGAGACACAGGCTGGGTTTGAAATTAAACGGCCAGTGATTCCCAAAGTGTGGGCCGCGGCCCCTGGTGGGCCATCACGGTACTGCAGGTGGGCCATGAGAGGTCATTAAAATTAAACAAATGTTTTAAATCCTCGATCTTTTTTAAATATGTTTTTAATTACTGTAGAATATTAACAACATGATTTAAAAACATTAAGAAGTAAGAAAATCAGTTAAGTGTTATTCTACTGTCATCTTAACTTAATATGACAAGTGTCACCTTGTTTGTTGACCCCTTACATTAATGTCAGAACAAAGCTTCTAGTCCTGAATATTGATCACAGCTGTGATTAAAGGTTTCGGAGGGCTACGGAGATTTTTCACATTTCAAATTGGGCCTTGTTATTCTGAAGTTTGGGAATGGCTGTTCCTCTTTTCTACATTTGACATCAGCAGCCATCAGTTGTGGCAATAGAAAGGAGAAAGATCAGTATATTTCTATAAACCATCTTCAAGCTCTCTCTTTTGTATTCTATTTTAGACCACAAGAGCTTCAAATCTAGAAGCTTTACCCCGACAAACATTGTTTCCTTACCGAGTTGCACATGCAAGTGCAAAAATATAATAAATATGCTGTGTGTATTGAAGATAGGCCAGCAGAAATGAAAGTTTTAATCAGTTTTTGCCTTGTTCCCTTCAGTGAAATGTGTGCTGCCGTTTATCTCATTTGCATTTGAATGTAATAAAAGCTTGTTTTTAAGTGTATCACAAGTAAAAGCTCAGAGACAGTGTGAAGCAATATTTTATTTCTGCAGAACAGACGTTCGATACACATTACTGCAATTTGACTGAGTGAACTGCTGACTTGCAGATTCAGGCTCAATGCTTTGTGTTGATATTAGCGGTGCTAGCATGTCTGACACCAGGGGTGGCCAAGGTCGGTCCTGGAGGGCCGCTGTCCTGCAGGTTTTACATGTTTCCCTGCTTGAACACACCTGATCCTAATTAATAGCCGTCATCATCTTGTCATCAAGGTGAGCACATGTCTGTTAATGACACAGCTACTTGAATCAGGGTGTGAAGAAGGAGGGAAACATCTAAAACCTGCAGGACAGATTGGAGACCCCTGTCCTACACTTTACTATGACTCGCCACGCTAGTGGGGTCATTATCCCAAAAAATCCCATTATCCCAAAAAATCAGCAAACTGGCAGTTCAAAATAATAACGATTATGAGAAAGAAAACAGTCTTGATTGGTGAATTGAGCCAAAGCTCCTGTTGTGACACGTCACAGTGTCTGCTGTGAAGGAAGGTTCGCTGCCACGTTCACAGCAGAACAAAAAAAAGGCAGATGTGGGTAATAAACTGAGCGACGGCTTCAGAATGGAGCTATTGTTCGTGATATCAGTGACGGCTGTGGTTTTTCTGCACGTGCACGGCACAATAGCGCTTCACATCTGTCCGTCCTCTCATCCGCTGTTGCTGGACGCCGGCGGGGCGCAGTCCCCCACGAAGATCTGAAAGTTCTCGTTCACGAAGGTGGTCTTCCTGAGGAACTCCTTCAGCTTCGGGACGGACATCTCCACCACGTCGTTGTTCTCCCCCTGGTTGAGGCCGTAGTGAGCAAACGACGGGAACTTGTAGCGCTCGTGGAAAGGCGCGTTGTGGTCGTAGTCGACGCAGCAGTAAGCCGACCACAGGTAGGCCGGGATGGCGACGCGGTTCATGTTCTCCCTGCGGATCATGTTCCCCGATGTGGTGATGCCGGTCACGATGTACGCGGTCCCGTAGCAGTAGTTGTTGAGCCGCTTGCGGACGACGTGCTCCTGCCGGTTCCAGATCCGGTTGCTGAAGTCGGGCACCACGGGGACGACGTTGGTGAGGGTGTAGGTGGAGGCCTTGTCGTCTGGCTCGTTCTGATGCTCGTCCGGGTTGAGGGTTCCACGCTGGTAGAGGATGGCGTCCGTGTAATCGTCCAGGATTGCTTGGGCGTCCTCAAAGTTCATGTGCATATAGCCACTTGGAAAGGGCTGCATCTCGCCTGTGTCAGAGGACATGGATAACTGTGCAGAGATGTGAGACAGAAAAGAGAGGATCAGCAGGATACACAGCATAAAAAAAACAAACATCTTAACTTTAAGCGCCAAAGTCGCAATATTGCGACAAGCAACATTGCTGACTATAACAGGCTGTATCTATAAATGTGAAGCCAAATCTTGTTTCTACTTTTCACCAGGAGATGGCGGATATGTGCGCCTGTAATCTGAGAACCATTTTTGGTGGTGGCGCTGTTCAAAATTTTAGCGTAAAATGAGTTTGAAAAACACCCTCCGGTGCAGAGATGCGCGGTGAAGCATGGGTAGAAATGATGAGCGTAGCAATAGCAGAACAGAGCGAAAGAGTGTTTTTCATTTACTCACGAAGTACTTTGTCAGGTTCTGGCTAACTCTGATTCAGAGGAGGAAGACATTCAGTCGTCCAGTGAAGCAGAAACTGACGGTAGTAGTGACGGCAAGTCCGCGCACCTTAGTCCACAATCAGCACATCGTATATCGGATGCTTCACCTCAGCGTGGCCGGGGTGAAAACATTCTGCGATCGCCAAGCAAGTCGAGGTGTCAGGGGGGCTCATAACACCGCAAATATGGAAAAATGTAGTGGGGATGAAAACAACCACAGTTGTCCTGGCAACGCGGGAGAAGCCGTGGGAAAAAAACACACCGCTAATGGCGCTCCGGAAATCACGGTGATGATGATGATGACGATGATGATGGCGGCTGAGAGTTCTTGAGAGAAGAGGAAGAGTATCGAAAGTGGAGCCTAAATTTTGAGCCTGTTGGTTTTTGTGGAGACGATCTGACAAATTCTGAGCCCGTTGAATTCATCCCTTTTCCAAATGATGAATTCTGAAGCTTCATCACCAATCAAACAAACAGATATGGCCACCAGTTCTTTGAAAGGGAAATATTGAAACCAAACTCCAGATTTCATGATTTTATGATGTGATTGTCCCTGAAATGAAAGCTTTCATTGTGCATGAGGTTTGAGGAAAAATCTGAAAATGAGGACTACTGGAAAGGTTTGGGCAGGTGATGTCACAATAATCAAATTAGACGAACAAATCTACTTCCGTTCCAAATTTTGGTTCATACTGAAGATATTTCTCATTTACAGTATGCCTTTATCTCAAACCACTTTAAAGTTATAGCCTTTTGAAACCTTGATATCAAAATTGAACATTTTCCAATATGGCCGCCACCTTGTGACGTCATATTATGCAAATTATAGACTTTGAGTCATACTGAACAATTTTCTCATTGACAGTATACCTTTATCTCAAACTGCTTTCAAGTTATAGCCTTTTGAAATCTTGATATCAAAATCGTATATTTTCTTGAAATAACTCCGGCGCCTAAAGGGTTAAAACAGGAAACCACGACTTCTACGAGCTGCACATTCACACGCTTACAACTGAGCGTTCAGCGTTGAGGTTTCCTTTACCTGAGGTTCATACATCCAGGGAACATCCATGCATTTCTCCCCATCCGAGCGCTTGAAGGTGTAAGCAGAGTAGATGGGCACGTGCTGCACGGTGCTGTACAGAGTCACGTAGCGCGGCTTCCTGTTGTAAAACTGACAGATGTACTGGATGGAGTGATGCTCCAGTCCTGTCGGTGGCGTTGCCATGTAGAGGAAAGCTCGGCACTCTGGAGACAGCTCTTTTTCCACTCTCCCTCTCACCGCCGATGCCATGCCAAGGAGCAGGAAGGCCACCTCTAACCACGATGCCATTTCTGGTGCGTCTGACGCGACGGTAGAGCCCTTAAATGTGCGGTAGCTCCGCTACAACGGACTGAGTTAGTCTGTGCGCCTGTGAAGCTCAGTGAAAACACTAACACGGGTTTCACATTGTGCTCTCTGTAATCAGGGATCAGTATGCAAACCAGTTCACTTTTTTACACCTCAGCAGATCCACCCACAGAAACAAGAGCAGGGATGGAGAGATGAGCTCGGCCTTTAAAACCCGTCCGATCCGGGTGGTCAAAAATGACTGAAGAAAAATGTGTTTTGTTTGAATGTACTTTGAAAGTGCAGTTTTACTGATTCTAACAAAAAAAATGCATGTGATAACTATTATTGAATTCATAAGGCTTACATGAGTCAATAGATTGACTCATGTAAGCATTGGAGACCACAAACCAACTGACTTCTCCAGTTCCTCAGGTCTTCGGAACAACCCGACAACCAGAGGTTCCGACCCGACCTCGGGTCTCGGGTCCATTCAAAAGACGTGACTCCGGGTTCGGGTCGGAATAGGTAGCTAGTCTCGGGTCCGGTCGGTGCTCTCTGACAGGCTGGGTCGAGAGAGGTAAAGATATTGACGGTGGCAGCCAATGTCAGGACTCGGGGGAGTTTAATTAATTATTAATTAACCTGGCATGTTTGTCATGAAACAATTGTGTTGCCGTAGCGTGTTATTAGCGGTTTGCCCAGCAGCCGTAAAGTTCAACGGATCGCCAACATGACAACGCTGGATGAGAGAACATATTTACAATACGTCCTGAGAAAGAGGACAAAGAACATAACGACGTGGATATATTGTTGTTTACATCACGTAGCCTATGTAGCAACTGAACCGGGTAGAAGAAGACAACTTTAGGTAAGAAAATCAAGTTTTATTCAGCGCTAGACAACTTTAACATGAACTATGGCCTGTATTGTCTCGGTTCTATTCAGGTAACTCGGTTCGGTTCATGGTCGGAAACTAAAGACTCGGGTCGGGTCAGTTCCGGGTCCAAATATCCCAGGTCCATTCAGATTTGGACTCCCAGACTTATGATAATAGCTCAGATCGGGTCGGTTTCGGGTCAAATTTTCATGGGTCCATTCAGGTTCGGGTCCTTGAAAGCGGACCCATGAAGACCTCTAGGGTATACCCTTCTGCTGTATCAAGGAGCTGCAGCAGGTGTGCAGGTGTGCAGGTGTGCAGATCTCTATAAAAGGAGATGTTATGGCAGTTTGCTGGCGTGAAGCATGTAGCAGTGCGCTAAGAGGGAAAGACATAACCGCTGGTCTAAGAGCAGGGCCGGTTCTAGCCAGTTACATTAGGGTTGACACTTTGAATAGGTAACAATCACAAACTCATTCATATCTCAAGTATTTATGGATTTCTGGTGAGCATAGATTACTGAATCCCTCTCGCTGATGCATCGTGGTGTGATAACAGGTTGCAGGACTCTTGATAGTGTGGATAAGGAGGATGACTTTGGAGGCTCTGATTCAAGCTGATTCAAGCCAGCTGCTCCTGGATGTACCGAGGACATGGCGGAGACTCAGGAGGGGGAGGTGGGGCAGAGGCTCAGGGTGGAGCCTCAGGAGGGGGAGGTGGGGCAGAGGCTCAGGGTGGAGCCTCAGGAGGGGGAGGTGGGGCAGAGGCTTAGGGTGGAGCCTCAGGAGGGGGAGGTGGGGCAGTGGTTCAGGTTGGAGCCTCAGGAGGGGGAGGTGGGGCAGAGGCTCAGGGTGGAGCCTCAGGAGGGGGAGGTGGGGCAAAGGTTCAGGTTGGAGCCTCAGGAGGGGAGGTGGGGCAGAGGCTCAGGGTGGAGCCTCAGGAGGGGGAGGTGGGGCAGAGGCTCAGGTGGAGCCTCAGGAGGGGGAGGTGGGGCAGAGGCTCAGGGTGGAGGCCTCAGGAGGGGGAGGTGGGGCAGAGGCTCAGGGTGGAGGCTCAGGAGGGGGAGGTGGGGCAGAGGCTCAGGGTGGAGGCTCAGGAGGGGGGGAGGGGGCTCAGGGGAGGTGGAGCCTCAGGAGGGGGAGGTGGGGCAGAGGCTCAGGGGAAACAGGGTATTTGCTGTTGTAGCTCACGGTTACAACGATGGGAATCAATGCCTGTAGCAGACCAGACGGGCTTCTTCTTTGGCCATTTTTTTAAATCATCTCTTAACACGTACCTCTTCCATTTGGCTTTCAACCCACTGTGAGATGTTGATTTTAATTTAAATGGAATTTATTTATTCATCCATTTTTTACTTAGATGTTATTGTATTTTACTCGTATGTTCAGGACTTTGGTCAGTGGTTGCTGCTCTTTTTTAAAGTGCTTTGTGAATAAAGTTGACCTGCCGTAGCTGTTCAACCAAACTTCACTGAATGCACTTTGGAAGTTGGAAATCATTTCTCAAAAACAGTTTCCTTTTTGACTTTAACCTGGACGGTGGGGGATGGAGGATGTTCTGCAGACTCTGTTTAATATCGACATCATTTCAATAAGAAAATGTCACACAGAAGCAAAATGAAGAGATAATTGACACAGTTGTTTTTCCCTTTAAAATAATTTCAAGTTTATTTTATCAAAAACATTCAAAGCATTGCTGTTTGTGTTAAAGTTCAGAGACGTTTGTCTCGGCGGGGACAGTCAGACAGGATCATTCTGGTTTGATGACCAGCTCTCTCTTCTTCTTCTTGAAGGTGTTTTCCGACACGCAGCCCTTGTAAAACACGGTCATGTCACCGTCTACGTCAGTCTGGCTCCTCAGGAACAGTCTCCAGAGTCTTTAGCGGTACCTCCACCACACCGTTGCCGGTCCGCTCATTCAGAGCGTAGCCGCCATAGCTGGGGAACATGAACCTCACCTCATATGGCGAGTTACGGTCAAAACGTGGGCAGCAGTACGCCAGCCACAAGTGTTTTGGGATTGTCAGGCAGTCTCTGTTGTTTCTCCGGATGGCGGCCCCCGAAGCAGTCACTCCTGTCACGATGAAAGACTTCCCGTGGCAGAAGTTGTTCAGGCGTCGGCGGATGATGTCCAGGTACGGGTTCCAGGAGTTGTCCAGGAGCTCCACCATCAGTGGCGCAACGTTGGTCAGGGTGTAGGTGGAGGACTTGTCCTCCGGCTCCGCTTGGTGGAGGTCAGGGTTCAGCGGGCCGCGTCTGTATTCCACGGCGTCCACGTAGTCCTCCAGCACGGCCTGGCTGTCCTCGATCAGAGGCGGGGCGTCCTTGCCCAGGGAGAGCACCTTCATGTTACCGTTCTCATCGTCGGATACCAGCTAGGAACAAACGGAATAAATGTTTCATTTAACAGCCTGGAAATCAAACATTCCCCAGGCCATGACAGGAAAACCTGAGATTCACTGCTGATGATGTTGTCTTTTGATGTAACAGGGTTGGACTTGAATAAAACCCATCCTCCCTGAAGCAGCAAGATGTGGTTTTTGGTTTTGATGAAGTTTGGTGGAATTATTGATTTTTGAACATCTTCACAGTCTGTTATGACTGTAATGCTTTCACAGCGCTTGTAGGTATTTCCAACCACAGGTTCACGAGGGTATATTCACAACCCCTTGGCAAAAAAAAAATGGAATGAAAAATGATCAGAGCTGTTTTAATTACTAAACTACTGCTTAACAGCTAAATATTTTTGATTTGTCCAGTACCTGATTGTGGTGAAGAGAGAGCTGAGCCAAAAGGCAAGGCTCTCTGTTTACCGGTCAACCCTCACCTATGGTCATGAACTGTGGTAGTGACCAAAAGAACGAGATCGCGGATACAAGCGGCTATAAGCGGCAGAAATGAGTTTTCTCCGCAGGGAGTTCAGTCATTCTACTCAGAGTAGAGCTGCTGCTCCTTCCCATCGAGAGGAGCCAGCTGAGGTGGTTCGGGCATCTGGTTAGGATGCCCCCCAGACGCCTCCCTGGAGAGGTGTTTGGGGCATGTCCTAACTGGGAGAAGACCACAGGCCAGACCCAGGACACACTGGAGGGATTATATTTCTCAGCTGGCCTGGGAGCACCTCAGGTTTCTTCCAGAGGAGCTGGTGGAAGCAGCCGGAGGAAGGAAGGTCTGGGCCTCTCTGCTGAAGCTGCTGCCCCCACAACCCGACTCCGGACCAAGCGGAAGCTAATGGATGGATGGATGGGCAGTACCCGATTGTCTTAATCCAGATACTGGGCAAACTGATGCTGAATGTGTTAGTATAATATCCTTTTTTTGGCAGAAACTCACCAGAAGTTAGAGCTTGCGCTGTCCTAGTCACGGTCACCTAATCGGACTTGTCTTTACATTTGCAGACTTGGGCAGAAAATTGGAACCTCCTGCCTCGTGGCGACTGGAATTGGGACAAGAAACTGACCGCTGACGTCTAAACTGCGTGATCTCACTGAGATGGAGGACTAACTGTGTTCTCGCTCCACCTACACACCTTGACCACTTTCTTGGTCAAGAGTCTTTCTTTCTTGACCAAGAAAGAAAGACTCATTCTTGGTCAAGAAAGAGTCTTTGACAGCATGTTTGGGTTTGACGAGTGGCATGGCCTATCAAGCAGTGAGCTCCTGATGGGAACGGAGGGCTTGTAGGGTTCAATATTTTGGCGAAGGACACTTCAATGAGTAGGGTGGAATAAAGGGGATCAAACCAGCAACCTAAGGGTTAGAAGCCAACCACTTTGCACAACCTCTACTGTCATGACTTTAAATGTTTGGACTCGGATCTTAAGTACAGACAACTGATTTTAACAATAAAAGCAATCACAATGAAATCCAGATAGCTGAGCTTGTTATTGTCGTACAAAACGGCATTATTGTCTAAAATGATCCAGCTTTTCCCAGAGTTCATTGTGATTAACAAAGACATCAGACACTGCGCTCGTCTCTCTACCTGAGGTTCATACATCCAGGGTGTGTCCACTCTCTTCTTCCCGTCTGACTTCTTAAAAACATAGGCTGAGTAAAGGGGCAGATGGCGACTGCTGTCATACAGCGTGGCGTAGCGCAGTTTGTCGGCATACCTCTGGCAGATCCTTTTCAGGCCCGTCCCCCGGATCCCCGCCGGTGGCGTTTGCATGTAGAAGAAATGTTTGCAGTCTCTGAAGCCGCTTGACAGCGTGCCGCTCACCGGGCGGGGCACCATCAACAGAGAGAGGGACAGGACGTAGGCCGCAGCACAGATGCATCCTCGCACAGCTGGAGTCGCTGGAAAAACCGGACAAGGCTATTTCCCCGTCATCCTCATCATGGTGAGTCTTTTGCAGACCAAAAATAACGATAAAATCCCACGCCGAGCGCTCTGTTTAAGGTTATCCTGTGTTTTGTGTTGCTCTCTGCATGGTCGTTGGCTGCGATGACAGTTGGACGCGGACTGAGGATGCAAAGCAGCAGTGGATCTATTGGCTGGTGGCTTATCTGGCCCAGCATGCATCACTGCACAGACGTTCAGACGCTCACCTCAAACACTGTCTCCCTGTTTTCACTCTTTTGCAGTCAACCAGCATGAACACACTTTCTGCCTCTTTGTACACACCTGAGCCAAATGCATTGTCCTAACTTAGCGTTTGCAGGGCAGAAACTTGTCACATCTGGAATGTCTTTGTTGAAATGAACGGTGGGAAGAAAAATGCACAGATGCTGACTTTACTGTATCACTCTGGATGAATGTCAGTTCTCTTATTTTCCAATCTCGACCTGTTATGGCCTGAATGAAATTGAATGACGACAGGCTCAAACTGAGCTTTTCTCCTCACATGTGGTTGTTCTCCTATTTATGGAATATAAAAATAAAAAAAGCAAGCGACTCATCATGTCCACAGCACATAAGTTTTCTGTTTTACAGGCGGATTTGATGGACAGCAGGTATTCAAGTTTTCAATCTGCGTGAAGATCTTCTGAATGGCAGTTTCTGTCTACTGGATGCATTAAGTGGAGGCGTGATGACAATCTGACATCCACTCAAGTGGCGAATATGCAACTAAACCAGAGAAAGCAGCTGCTGTAGAGACAAACGTGCAGGAAAGGGTTAAAAAAAAAGAGGTACTTAATCCTTCTGAATGGATTGGAAGGACTGAACCCTTTCCGCTGTGTGGATACGTTATCTCAGAAATGTGATGCCGTGTTATTTGATTTTGCTTGTAAAGAGGAACCCCATCACATCAGGGGCAGCTCCTCTGGCCGTCTGTTGAAATAAAAGACCTTCCTTCTTTGATGAGAAGGACTTTGATTTCTGAGGTTCTTGAGGACGATGAAATGCTGAGCGTCTCCTCTTTGTCCCGTGAGAAAAGGTCATGGGGTTGAAAGAGCGATCTGTTCATAAGAAGAGCGTTTCTAACTCATGCAGATTGCAAGCCGCTCCATGGAGGTTTTAATGTGATTAGGGCCGTCACATTGAATTAAGCTTTTCTGTCTGAAATATCTTTATTTATATGAACTTTGCGAGAAAATCAGTCAACTTGGATTTTTTTTTCCTACCTACCAAAGTTATGGTTCCACCAGGTGGACAGAATACAGCAAAATCCCTGAACCAAGACAAAGATGATCCCAGATGCACCTCTTGAGCTGTTCACTACTCAGGTTGAGGTGAATATGCTGCAGAATAGGGCGTTAAATCTGCACGGACTCACAGAAATTGATCCAGAGATGTCTCAGAGAGAAGCTGCGAGAACTTTGGCTGGACGAGGGAGTTTTTATGAGCAAATAACTCAAAACTAGCGTGTGAGGTTGATTCACTCCACACCAGCAGGGGGCAGTCATGCAGATCATTGAGCTGTTTGGTCAACCTACCAATGAAATAGAAGACAGAAGCAAAAAATGGAGAAAGGAAATCTCTGAGTCCTGATTTAATTAACGAGGTTAAAAAGCAGATGTGATGGAGCTTTTTCTGTTGTTGTTCCATCAACAGCTGCTCAGACCACCGAACCATCTTAAATCTTTGTTCTTCTCTCTGGCTTCTGCTCCAGCTTGAGCACACATACTGTAACGTTACTCTTCATCTTTAATTCCTGTTTTTATTTGACGTTGATTTATGATACTGCTGTTTCTTTTCATATTTCTGTGCCCTGCTGTGACTCCTCCAGTCTCTGTGTCTCTGTTGATGGATTGTTAGGCGTCATCTTGGTGTCAGGATGTCATCTGGGGGTCGATTCACTGACACTTGCTGTCATTTTTGTTTTTAATCACCTTCTGAGAGAGCAGCGTGATATGCAACAAGTACTAAAGCTCTGGACAGTTGGACATGTCCGTTCAGACGTTTAGAGAAGCTCAAGTTAAGCTCACCTGTTGAGGTTAGGGCGCATTTTAGATCCATTTGAAATTTAATCCAAATTCATCTCTTAACTTTTTGTGAGTAGTGTATATAGTGTTAAGAGACTGCTGCAGATGCATCTGATACAGCATCTCTGCATGTATGACAGATCAGGAGGCATAAAGTCACCTGACAGCAACAAGAAAAACTCAGGCAGACCACAAGTCAAATGAAAGTCAAATGAAAAATCAGCGTTATCCCTCCAAATATTGATTTCTGAATTCTTCCCAAGTTAAAACATTTGTAATTGTGTTTTTTTTATTTTTCAAACTTCTCTTCTTTGCATTATTTGAAGGATGAAAACGCTGCATCTTGGTTTTGTCATGTTGACCAATTGTCATTTCCTGTAAACAACGGCTCCAGATTAGAACAATTTTTATTTGGAATTTGGGAGAAATGTTGTATTTTATAAGGCAAAACAAAAATGTTATTTTTACTCAAACACATACTTAATAAATCAAAGAAGCTGATAATACTGCATAAGGTTCTTTAATATGTTTCCACAGCTGTACCTGTGTGTGTATTTTTAATGTCGGGAAAGTATTTTCTGTTTTTTAAAGATTACATGAATTAATACTTTTTTTTAATTAATGAATACAAAGAATACAAAATACTTCCAAAGAAAAGATACATTAGAAGTTGCACCAGGGTTTATATAAGTGTACATATATGTAGATAAAGCAAACAAAAAAAGCAATTGCAAGGAAACAAGTATATCAATTTCAGTATAAGTGAAAATATTTTAAATTTGGAGCACAATTCCAATGTTTTTATAGCTTTCTTGTTCTCTGAAGTAGAAATAGTCCTAATATAATATTTCATTTCTCCATGAAAAGTGAAGAAAGATGGAAAAGGTTTAATTACCTTACATTTGTGTATATGAAATTTTCCCATAAGAATAAAGGTTGAAAAGAATAAATTGATCCTTCAGCTCCTTCTCACAAACAGTGAAGTCAAACAGAACATTTTTCATGTTTAATGCAAAAGTATCAAGGATATTATCTAAAATAAATCGACAAATACTTTGCCATAAGCTTTTGGTGTGTTCACAGGTCCAAAAAAGGTGATGAACAGTTTCTGGATGCATGTTACTACGTTAAACCCGTGCAGTTTAGTTACTCAACAGCGCCCTCTGGTGACATTTAGCTGCACTGCGCTGCATATACTCAGCTCTTTCTGCAAGGACGCAAATAGATGGTTTATTTTATTTTATTTTATTTATTTTTTAATTTAATTTAATTTTTTTAATTTAATTTAATTTAATTTAATTTTTTTTTATTTTATTTTATTTATTTGGTTTTTTTTTTTTAACTTAACTTAATTTAATTTAATTTTCATTTTATTTTACAACAGCCCACTTAAACCAGTCTCGCTCCGCTGCTTATGAGACCGATTAAACCCAGTCCGGCTACGATCCGTCGTAAATACCGTTACGTGCCGCGCACGCCCGCGTCCCCGGCCCGGTAAATAGGGGTGTGTTTGTTCTGCTACGACATTGGCTCGCCGCTTGTCAATGTCCAAGTCACGTGGTGTCACACGGACGGCCATGTTTCCGAAACACAAACAACAAGAGGAGCAGCGACTGGGAGCCAGCAGACAAACTGATGCGCAGCAGCGACCGTTGGAGGAGAGGGGCAAGAAAAAAAACTAACCAATAAGACACGGAGCGCGACCTTCCGAAAATATATATATATACTGTTCTGTCGAGCGAGCGCGTTTACAGTGTTAAAAGAGACCAATGCATAGGATATTTTTGGCTGTAGACGCGCCGTGCAGAGCAGCAGTCTGGTAGCTACAAACAGAGAAGGTAAGCCACGGTTCCTCTTTGCAGCTAACGCGAGCTAACATGCTAACAGGCTAACACCTGCTGTTGCAGCTCAATCTTCCTGCCACGGAAAACGCACACTTATTGTGATACTTTTATCCTATTTTTAAGCGAGCCCGCCCGCCGTTTGCATTGTTTCCAGAGCGCGGGCATGGCCCCGCGCGGCGGAGCGGAGGTGGTCGTCCTTGCAGTGGCGGAGCAGGCCGGGGAGCCCTGATCCCGACACTCCGCCCCCCTCCGCCATCATATCTGCTGTTATTTGAACCTCCGAGCCAAAGGCCTTCGCGATCAACCGCGCACCTTGTGCTGCTCCCGCAACCGAAACGCGGTAGTCGGGGGGCGGATATGGCAAGAAAACGGGCCGGCGGGGTCGACGGGGGGGAGCGCGCGCGGTCGGTTGTAACGGACGAACGAATGGAAATGCTAACTTAGCATGTAGCGACTGACGAAGGCTAATGTCAACACGAGCCATTTTAACGTCAGCCGCCTCGAGGACCTCACAGTTCAGCACCACTGCCGTTAATGAATCGGTGTTAATTAAATATAACCCCCCCCCTTCTTTTATTCAATATTTTGTATGCATTAGCACAGCTTCAAATCAAAGTGTCGCCACGTTGCTAACGCGGAGCCTAATGAGGTGTTTAAATGCAGTGGATGTTTCCAGCTCCAGATTTGTTAGTGAGAAGTAAAAATAACACACTAAAATTTTCAGCTGACTTTAATTGATTGAAGTCGCCTGTTGTGCAAGTGGGTTAAGATTATATTGGATACTTTTTTTTTTTTTTTTGTAAACTTAAAAGCGCCAGCTAAAGTTTCGTGTTGAGACTTTATTTATTGAACCATCCTCAGTTTGTGTTGGCATATATTCCTAAAACATTTCACATAGGGTTTTTTTTTTTGTTGTTGTTGTTATTTTTTCTATATATACTAGAGAGCTGAGGCTAACTGAGTACCATGAAAGATGTTGTCCTCCAGGTGGCAGCACCTGCCGAAGCCGGTCGTCACCGTTGCATTATGGGCTTTTGGAAGATATGAAAACTTCCGATTTTGAAAAGCAATAAGCCAAAACTCTGCACTGATTCGGAAAGAAACCGATTTGGCGTGAGGGTAAGGCCAAAGCGGGAAAGAACGTTGACGTGGTGAACCTTCGCAAAAAAAATTCCTAGCTATGTTCCCGTCGTTTCTGCGAGGTAAAGGTCATCACTGACGGCGATGCGAGTGGTGATCCTGTCTATTTCGTCTACGTGTCATATTCAGCGGTACGTTGGGAAACCCCTGTATTTAAAAAATGTTAGAGATAATAAATAACGTATATTATATACAATGCGCCGATTACGCGTCTGCATATTAGAGTTGCATGATATTACTTAATTGCCGGTCGTTTTGAAACCAAGTTTCCACCGATGCCGGTGGACCTCAGCTTCTGATGCAAGTATTTGAATCCTCACAATGTTAAATGAACATTAAATTATGCTGTTCTCGTCGTCATGGTGAGGTAAACTAATGCAGTTACATTCCCAAAATAAAATAAAAAAACTCTGCAACTCGCATGTGGCTTTCAGTTTTTCTGAGTAATGGCTTGTGCCTGTGGGTGGTCACAGTCGTACCTTTTACCTCTGTTAACAGTCAGTTGGTAGTTTTCTATTTTTTCTGCAGGAGTCTCTCTCTTGAGCTTTATAAATTGCTCATTCTCGTCAGGATGGCGGCTCTGAAGCTGAGTTATTAAATTGGTAGTTTTGAGTTTCCTTTTATTGGCTTCATGTAGCTCAGACGGACGAACGGAGGAAATAAAATATATTTTACCCGAGTTGGAGCTGATCGGTTGTTTTTACAGACATTGACGCAAACTATCGTCCTACCTGATTTGAAAACAACGAATAAGAAGTAGCACCTTGAAGTATGAAGAGGGAACGAATCAGCAAAGCAGACCGATCACGTTTCCTGCGGTTCACGTCGATGCGATGCGCGGTTAATTTGTAGCTGGCGGTGTGGGGCTCGCAGCTATGACGTCGCTCTGACACAGAAGTATAAATCGGTCTTAATGAAAGTTGTTGGAGTTTAGCATCCTGACCGCCTGGTGAATGAAGCTGTTTGACTTGTGGAGCGATTTGATAAACGTGCTAAACTCAGCTAAACCCTCCGGATGTTCTTCCTCCTCTCCAGCTGGACCGAGCAGCGTTCTTCCTCATGTTTAGTTTAAGGTGCGTCTCCGCCGGTGGGGGTTCTGGGATAGTTTGTTTTTTCGGGGGGCCGGGTCGTTGATGCACGTCTCCATTACCAGGAACGGCCCTGCAGAGGAAGCTTTCGGAAACCTCTCTGAGGTTGAAATTCGTTCCTGTGGTAGAATACGGACTCGCCCTTTAGTTTCACCCCCGCTAGTTGAAACGGACCTAAAGATGATAAAAGGTCGTGCACTTCTCAGCTCCGTCACAAAGAATAAAGAGTGTAGTCCTCCATTAAAAACATACTCCTGCATGTGTAGTCATATGGGATATCGCTAGAAAACAATCAGTTTGAATAGTTGCAGCAAAAAAAAAACAACATTTTCAGAGATATATGGGGCAAAATATGAAAGTGAAGTCCGTTGTTACTGTCTGATGGAAATCAAAGTTAAATCCAGAGCAACGAGACGAATCCTTTGTATCAGAGAAGAAGAGAGTTGGGATGGCTGCTCAGGCTAAAGTTTATCACCAATTGAAACTATTGCAGTTTGACATACTTTTAAGTTTGGCTAATGCACAGAGTGACTGTTAAAGTTAATGTTTAACAAACATACTGCTCTCTATATATATCTCTATATGGGCTGGACCGGTCATTATCTGTTTTACTCAGGTTAACAGGTTTCTTTGCAGCACTATTACTAATATTACTGGTTCTGCTCCTGTATTTTACTGGACTTTGTGCAGTTTCAGTGTTACTCAACCGCAGAAATGAGGTGTAGCTTGTTCTAGAAAACGTAAGACTACCGTTGGACCACGCAAAAGATCGCCAGCCTCTTTCACAAATCATTGCTCATTTCTGATTCATTTTTCTGTTGTAATTAGAAATAACCACAGGGACGCTCGGAGAGCGAAGCTTCAACCTTGACTCGCTCATTTAAATGCAGAAATCCAGTTAAACAAAGTGTTTAGTGCTTGTATCACCATCTACATCTTTTTAATTTGTCATCTCTTTCTGGCAAACAAATATTTCTGCTCATGTCTTTGCAAATGAATTATTATATCACAATTCTATATCATAAGATAATTAGCATTAATATTATTAGATGTAGCACAGTGGTGTCTGTAAAGTTGCTTTAACTTGAAGGTGTCTATGAATATTAAGTGGCATTTATTGAACTTGAAAAGTCATATACAGTGCGTTTACATGGGAAGTTTAATTCCTCTTTAATTCAGAATTAAAGTTAAAGCCTGAATAAAACTTACCATGTAAACACCTAATTCCGAATGAAAATGTCAATTCCGAATTAAACTTAATTCCGAAGTAAGTGGCTGGTTTCTTCCCATTTTAATTCCGAACAAAATAATTCCACGGTCATGTTTACACTCATTCCTGTTTAAATTAATTCCCGTCTTTCTGCGCATGCTAGTTCTCTTGCCCGTCTGTCGCGATGACGCTTATATTCCGCGCTGGGCTTGTTTTCAAAACAAAGTTTCAAGATGGCAGCACGCAGTAAAAGGTGTTCAAGAACAGAGACGATTTATTTAATAAATAGCTTGGAGGAACTGGAAATAATTAAAAGAACAGATGGCAGGAAACATAAAAATTGTGAGCTTTTCAAAGTTGTAGCGGCCAGGTTAAATGAAGGAGGTTTTGCAGATAGAGACGCCACCCAGGTCAAAAATAAGTGGAATGTTGTTGCTAACCTAGTTAGCTAAGTTTGTTTTCTTCCGGTAGATGTAAAGACGTCCGCCCCCCTATCCAATCAGAACCCTTCCCAACCCCCAGACCTAAAGCGGAGTTGGATAAAGCCGAACAAACGTGTAAACCTCAATTCGGAATTACTATTTCCATGTAAACTCGAAGGAAAATAGTTTAATTCGGAATTATTAATTCCGAATTAAAAAGCATCATGTAACCGCAGCCATAGTCCAGTTACTGAAGTAAACTCATAATGTCCCTCAGTGGAAGCCCTGCTGTTTCTTTTAACTTCCTTAAAGTGACCACATTATTCTAATTTTCAGCCATCTTACGATAGCTAACTCAGAAACAGCGCTCTGAACGAACCCAGACCTCTGAAGCGAACACCACTGAAACCTGGTAGCTAACTCTACGTCTGCAGGGCGGGATGGTTAACCTGAACGCAGCGAGCTCCAGGTTCAGGTCGCCTGTTGGTGATTGTGTTCTGGTCCGCCGGCTTGGCGTCGGTAGGATATGTGGCGTTCGCTCCTGTGCCGAAACAACAGCATATGTTAGCGGTAGCGGTAAGTCTCACGCTCCTAACCTTCGCTAGACTCGGTGATCCCGCAAAGTTGTCCCGACCTGGTGTCCATGAGACTTCACAGGTCCAGAGGAATCAGAAAATGTCTCCTCTAAGGGTTTCCCTGTTTCTTACAGCAGTCGCTTCAACAGAGCAGTTGAAATCATGCAGCTCCTTTCTTTATCACCGTGTCCACGGCTAAAATCATTGTGTTTATATCTTCTTTTGAATCCTGTTACCAGTTAAGCTACTCGGTCGTCACAAACCAACACCAGACAAGTCAAAGGAGCAGGAATTAGATTTGTTTTGTGGAGCTGAACGTCAGTGCACGTCTGCTAACCAAAGACTCAAACTGAAGTTTTTATGGAGGAAATTAAACGCTAGAGGACTTTATTTAGAAACCCAGGCTGGCTTTCTAGGAAATTCTTAAAGAAGAAAGGAAGTTAACCAAATACTTAAAATACATTTTTAATGATCATCTCATTGTAGCACAGCTGTGATGTCACGTGCTGGTTGGCAGACAGTTGAATAATATTAAGAAACTTAATCAAGCAAGTTTTTAAAAATTCAGTTGAGCTGTTTTCTGTTGTGATTGTCTCGTAACAGCACACACACTTTTCTCCACGAGCTGCCTCACAAACAAACCGTCCACGTGTAGAAGTCAGTGATGCAACAGCAACGTAGCGGCAAGACGATCACTAATGCAACCGCATCAAATCCACTGCAACACACTTAGTTCTGTTAAAAACTCATCAAAACCGGCCTGATGAATTTACTATTTAAACCGTCTGCAGTTTCATTCTGAGCTTCTAAAGAAAAATGACGTCTGCTCACAACGAACAGCAATAACGCATCTAGCGGCTGCGTGTGCAGAAACGCATTCCTCGCTCACCAACGCTCCACAACAAGTTCTGGAAACGTTAGATTACAGCAGCAGTGTTGAGGAGGAGAAAAATGCCCGACTTCTCAACCGTCGTGGAAACAATCTGTTAAAGAGATGAGTGACAGGAGAGAAAGCCAGGAGAGCTGAGTCTCTGTTCACGGTTCCTGCAGAGATGAAGATGTCTGTGCACGATGCAGCCTGAGAGTTTAAACACTTTCTTTTTTTTTTTTTATTTTACAGAATCTTAGAAATAAGAGAAGAAACAAAACGGCATACTGAAAACACATCTGCTTTTCCAGAGTCATGTTAGTTCACACTCGTGTTATCAGAACGTGGTTCTGTTTAATCCTGGCATTAACATCCGTCTTTAGTGATCTGAACCCAGTCTTTGATCAGTGTAAACCCAGGGTGTCCTGGTCCTTTATAACTGATTTATTCAGAGGAGGCAGAACATGACGTGTTATTAAAGTGTGAAACAACAAGTGAGAGCCTACAGACTCAATGTCATGGGCTCATGTTGTTTTGTTTTGGCTACATTCTTTTAATCTCTTACACGTCCCATTTATTTTTCAATCTGATGCTGTTGTTTTCTAACATGTTTTTAAACCTTTGAATCTCCTTTGCCGTTTTTGTTGCAGCCTGTATTTACCATCCGTCTGTTGAATAAAGCGGGGGGGGATCTGACATAAATCTGTTCTTTTTCCCGGCGGTTTAGCGCAGCGTTGCCTCCTGCAAGTCAAAAGAACAACTCATGTGGTCTAGGGCTGGGTTAAACGATTATTTTTGTAATCGATTAATCTAGAAAATAGTTTTTCGATGCATCGATTAATCTAACGATTCATTTTTAAATCCGATTCGATTCGATTATCGATTATCTCCCCCATAATTTGACCTATATAGCAATTAATGCAAATTTATCTCCATGAATAAAACACAAATTTCCTTCTTTCAAGTTCAAAAATGAATTGTATTAAACAATACAACAATAAGTGCACACAGTTGTAGTGCAATGGAATCCTATATAAAAAAAATAATAAAATAAAAACTTTCCTTCAATAAATAAAACTGCAAAAAACACAATCTGAACCAAAATCTTATCAACATAAAATAAATAAAAAATAACAGCAGCGGTGACAGTTGCAATTTACAAAACAACACAATGTGTGACAGCAGCAACTTAGCCTACTCATTTAAATCCGTGAAATAAATAACAAATAAATTCAAGTATTAGGCCTATTACAGTTAAGTGAACAGTAGTTTAACTTTTAGTAGTTAGGATGCTCTCAGTAAGTGCAGTAGCCTCCTGGGGGGTGCAGGGGGTGTGTTTTTTTTTCCATCTATTAGTAGTCCTCCAAACTTTTCTGCTTATCCCTGTCTTTGAAAACATAAATTACAAACAGAGTGCACAGGTTAATAAAAATATATACTTCTAAATGATCTGCCCATACCAATAAAGTATAATAATAATACATTAACCTAAAAGTTAAAAGTTAGAAAACAACAATGAATGTTGTATTAAAAAAAAAAAAAAAGACAGACAAAGAAATTAAAAAAAAAAAAAAAAACTAACTAACTTTAGCGTGTATTTGAGGAGTGTGTGTGTCAGTTAAAAAAAAGTATGTCGGCAAGAGGCGAGTGTGTGAGGGGCGCGTGTGTGTGTTTAAGTGGGCACATGTTCTGTGTGTGCGAGGCTGGAGCTAGAGATGCGCGGATGAACTGCGCACCCGCGGACGGAGCGGATAATCCGCATATCGGGCGGATGACTCGTCAAAAAATAATACTTTAATTAAATTCGGGCGGGTTGCGGTTGAAGCACTCAAATAATAATAATAAGAAAAAATATTTTACATATTATTAAAAAGGATGGCGGGTCGGTTCGGTTTTGAAAATTGGTGAAAAAACGTTCCTGCAAATGGATAGCGGGCGGATAGAGATTTTAAGAAGCGGTTGCGGGTTAAAATATACGTCATCCGCGCATCTCTATTGTGCGAGGCTGGAGCACAAGTTACGTGGTGCGGTTCGGATGAATGACGGGGTTAATCATTGCAAACAAGGAAAGAAAAAAAAGTTGAAAACTTACAGCGTCTTCTCCTCCACACAAGCAGCTCCCGGGTGCCTCTTCTTGAGGTGCTGGTGCATCGCGGTAGTGCTTTTATGATATGCCATCTCTATTTTGCACAGGTCACAGACCACCGAGTCGTTACCTTTAGGTTTAAAGTACTCCCATACATTTGACATCCTGTTATGAGATAGCTTCTTCTCCCCCGACTCGCTGCTACTCAATGCCGCGGCCGCCGCCATTTTTTGATTCTGAGTGACGACGCATCGACGTGCAGATTTTGCGTCGACGTATTTTTTGCGTCGACGTAATCGATGACGTCGACGCGTCGTCCCAGCCCTAATGTGGTCGCTACAGGCAGATTTGTGCACTCGATTCTTTGCGTACAGGCTCAGAAAGTGAGATCAAATTATAAGGAGACACACGTGGAGATGTATGTTAATGCCAGGTGTGACTAGACTCTTAGAGCTGTCCATCTGTGATAGGGGTGAGTATTGGCAAGGACCTCGCAATACGATATGTATCGTCATACTTGGCACACGATACAATATTATCACGATATCACGATATATTGCAATATAATAAGTAGAGATGAAAAATCAAGTTGCTGTATATGTTCATCAGATAACATTGATCATTCAGAGGACAAATTGAGTCAAAATCATTTGCTTCAAAACAACCTATTTATTGTTTATTATTAGTAGTGATGCACGATAACTGTTTTTTAAAACCAATACCGTTAACTTTCAGCTCCTAAAGGCCGATACCGATAACACACACATACAGTCATGGAAAAAATTATTAGACCAGCCTTGTTTTCTTCAGTTTCTTGTTCATTTTAATGTCTGGTACAACTAAAGGTACATTTGTTTGGACAAACATAACGATAACCAGAAAGATTGCTCATAAGAGTTTTATTTAAGAGCTGATATCTTACCATTTTCCATGGTTTTCTTGATTATAACCTAAATCACTTAAGTTTTTACATCAATAGCTATGGCGTTGTACTGCCAAAAATACTGCTTTTTGTACCAGGTACCAGGTACCAGGTATTAAAATGAACAAGAAAGTGAAGAAAAAATGGTGGTCTAATAATTTTTTCCATGACTGTATACCTAAGATCATTACATCAATACTACGAACAAAACCAAAAACAGTTTTGACTCTTTAAATTAACAGATATTTATTTTTACAATGAAAAACTTTTGTCAAGCCTCTCAAACATTTTCATAAAGCTATCAAACAAACCTATTTCATATCTTACATCAACTTAAATAAGCTGCATTACTTGCTGATATTAAAAAAAATAAAGGCTCCTTGAACTGATGGAAATACATGCATCAAAAGTACAAACTGAAAAAGATAAACATTTAAAGGATTTTGACTTGTGGTTCCATTTAAATTAATACCTTTAAAGTAAATGAGGTTCATTGATTTTTTTCTTTTTTTTTTATCTCATGGAAGCTTTAAATGAGAGAGATGAGGGACAGGAGAGGGGAGACTGCTGTTGCCTTGCGCACGTTAGCATTAGCTCACGTTAGCGCGATTTCAAAACTCCATGGAAGCGATTATGTTGTAGGTGGCTGATTAGGATTTACGTATTAAAGCTTGTGCTTCTCTCCTTGTGGAATTCGCTTGGAGGATTCGTTACAAATATCCACCAAACTCTTCTGAAACTCTAACGAAGTTCAACGCCGCCATGTTTGTTGTGATCAGCACAACGCATGCTGCATTCAATGTGTAACATAAATTCCCATGTTCCCTCGTTTGCTAGTCATTGTTTCAGCCTTTTCTATTTTTTGTCTTTTTTATGTGTAACATGTGGGAGAATACTGCGAATATCAATTCAAGTCAGCAACTACTAAAATTATGACCGAGTTAACGAGTTGTTTTCTGGCATGAGGGGGTGTTCTTGATTTTTCTGATTGAGAATTCGTTTTTCTGATTATGCTGACGTTACTTGAACATAACATTCACTGCCGGTCATTTAAGGCTCAGAGGGAGCGAGGCACTGCCATGTTGTAAAAAATTTATATCTTATCGGGGCTATTCGTCGTGATATCGGTCTTATTGGAATGACGTCATAATATCTGTTAGTGGCCCGATAGTTATCGTGCACCCCTAATTATTAGTGTTTTTGCACATTTAAGTGAATGAATGAATTTTCCTAAAAAATCAATATTAGGAGCTGAAAAATCGATATTGTATCGGGTGGCCAAAAATCGCGATATATCGTCAAATTGATTTTTTTTTTTTTTTCACACCCCTAATATGTGATCAGATCACTTGGGATGAACTCAACACAAGTTGTAAACATGTATGATGATGCATAACAAGGATGTGCTGCCCTACATGCCTGCGTGCACAGACTACTGAAATTCATCCTGGATGTTTTTTTTTTTTTTTTTTTTCATGACATTTTCAGTAAGTCTCCACAACCATTTCCACGGCTTAAGAAGCAGCTGGTTCAAGGCAATTCAGAAATAGACACTCGACATTTCTGGATGGAAAATCTCTCCTGTGAGCAGCAGAAACACTCGAGCGTGACCGAGTGTTGTTGGAAATGGTTTTCATGCGTTCAGCGGCAGAGTGGCCCGCTGCTCTCAGGTCAGCCGAGCCGGAGCTGATGAATCAAACCAGGCTGCTACCGTTCAGCGTGCCCGAGCCACGCTACGTTAAAAATAAAATTATACCACCTATCAGCTCGACACGGAGGACGTCATCCAAGTTGTGAAAACACGTCTCGGTGTCGGTGGCAGCTAATTTATATCTTGTTTCCTCGTTCTGTTGGACTTGTCTGATCCCATCTCTACATCTTTGCTTTTTTTCCAGTGGTGCAAAGGGAAGAGGGCAGAAAATAAAGGAGTCACCTGGAGGGTCTCCATCAATCCACATATCAGTTGGAGCGACGGAAAAAGGCACAGAGGGGGAGAAAGAACGGAGGAGAAGAAGAGTGCGAGTCGCGTCTGCTTTTGGCAGCTGTTCCAGCAGCCGGTCGCGTTGTTTCGGCTGCTGTTTTGTTCCTGCGTTACCTTCTTTCTTTCTTTTTCTTTTTTTTTTTTTTTTGATGAATCACTTCATATTTTTAATTTTAATGTGAGATAACTGCTGTAAAACAAAAAGAAAGAAAACATTATTACTACAAAAGTGTTTTATTTTGTTCCATTGTTGATTTTCGAGTTTTTTTTTTTTTTTTTGGTTTCTTTTTTTTTTACGTTTAACAACCTTTTTTTGTGGCTGTGAGTAGCAGGAGCTTCCATTCTTCAAAGAACTGTCGAACCCCCTCCCCTGAATAGTTCGGATCTGATAACCTGGTATTCCTCAAGCACCTGAAACTGGCAGCTATTCTCTTTTTGTCTGTGTGTTTGGGGAGCTCTGTGACCACAGCTTAAGCACCACTCAGCCTTCTACTCACCTAAGCCTAACTAAAGCCAGTCAGCTCCAGCCTGGTCCAGCCCGGTCCAGCCCAGTCCAGCCTGCTCCGATTATCTGGACAGGGTAAGACCACTCACTCCTTTTTTTGCTCATATTTTTACGGCACAAATGCAGAAAGTAAAATGAATCCTCTCATCTTGCCAGATACTCAGTTCTGTGGGGACGTGAGGAATATGACTGCTGAGACTCTTAACTTCGGCCCAGAATGGTAGGTGACGCGCCTATTTTCTTTATTTCAAAAGGATTTGCAGTGTTTTCACAACTTTTGATAGTAGAAGTTGCGTTGAGTGAAGTAGGAGTTGCAAGGCCCGAAGGGGGGTCTGGGGGCATGCTCCCCTGGGAAATTTTGAAATTCTAGACTCTCGGAGACGCATTTTCCAGCATTTTGAGACACAAAATGGGATGTTCAGATACCTTTTTTTTTTAAATTAAAATAACCCTAGCCATAATGTTGCATGTCTATTGTTAAACAAGAGTAAAGAAAGTAATTGCAAGTTTGAAAGAGCAAAGTGTGATACGTGTATTTAATAACAAATCAAATGAAAATAAACTGGTTATTTTATAACTCCATGTTTGCTTGGTTTATGATAACATTAACGTCCTTGATATTAATCTGATTCTACAATACATTAGAATGAGCCTTGAAGTTACAAGAGGCTAAACAAACGTGTATGTAGTTCATTACATGTTTGGCTAGTCTCTAATTTACTAACATTCTTACACATAACAGAATTATTTATTAAATCTGGATTACATTATATAATTACCTGGTACATCCTTTTTCCTTTTGGTTTTTGGCGCTGCTAGCTGCCACATCTCAGCCAGCCCACGCTGTCACTTTTCCGCCATTTTGCTCGTCTTGGAATACAGAATATTGTAGCAACCCTGACATTAAGTTCATGTTATGATGCTCTGTTATTGTTTAGATGTTCTGTTGTTCTGATTGCATGAGTTCATTGAATGCATCTCGAGCTGAGGCAGGCAGGTTATTGGGTAGAATAGGTTAGGGGGCGGGACTAGCAACAAAGAGAGACGGAAGCCTGGGTGTGTTGTGGGAGAGCCCGAGAGCGCCGAACCGATGAGCCGCTGTGTTATTCTCCTGTACTGCTGTCTTTTATTTTGGCGTGGTTACGGCCGACAGTAACCGGTTCTGGTTGAAATAAAGCGACGGTTGTTGAGCACCTTTTCGTCCATTCTTTCTATCGCGTCCAGCCGGACGCTACAATATGTTGTCTTAAATAGAGCAGTTTCCGTTGAAAACTGCTGAACGTTCAATCAACGTATGCAAGCAGATTCAAACGATGGTGTGGCGAAATTCTCAACGAAACTTTCAAGTTTATTAACTCAAAAACCTTTGTGGACACTTGGCTCTTTTACGAAAACTTTATTTATTTCATAATTTATTTACCGAAGGGAAAGTAGGCGTCGCAAATGGAAAAGTTGCCGTTGGATGCGACGGCCGACGGCTGTTTTTCTAAAACACTGATTTGAGAAAAACAAGTGAAAGTCATTGTGATGACTCTGCCAGCCTGTAAGCGTCTGAATTAACGGACCGTTCTGCATGTTCCATTATTACTGCTTGTAATTGAGTCTGAATACGCTTGAAGGTGAGTGAGCTCATCTTCACAGCCGAGGTGTCCCGTGTTCTCGGCGGAGGCCCGACGCTACGGTTTCCTTTTGATAAATGTACGTCGTCGTTTCTTAAAATGAGGCTTAACACCCTCGTCATGTTCACACAGAAAGCTCAGACTAGTTCGTCTGCTGCGGAAGTTGTTTTCCGTACTTCAGTTTTTTTGAATTGAGCTGCATAATGTTTAATTCAAGACTCAGTCTCATGGGAAATGTTTGCATGGAGACAAACGATCTAATTTTTGACCTTATTCGAGATGTTGCCTCATCTCCGTTCCCCCTCCATCAGCCTATATGAAATACTGAACGTTGCCCCCTGGCGTCAGAGCCAGGAAGTGCAGTTCGTTATGAATTGATTAGCCTGACGCTAATGGTGCTAGCACTGTTGAGTCGTTTGTCCCACTGAAGGAGTTTTTCAGCTCTGTTTGATATCAGAGGCTCTTATAGAACTAAAACAACTTCTGGATATTTTGTGTGAGTATGAAGCAGAGTCTTGATTGAACAGGCGATCTTTAGTGGCCGAGCTTGAAATCAGTCATCCTTTGGAACTTAACGTCGAGACGTGAACGAATCAAAGATGTTTGCTGATACATCAGCGAGTCGTTGCCAACGTCCAGCGGACATCTATCTGGAGTTGTTGGGTAGTTCCTCGTTCAGCTCCAGCCGGTGAGGGAGCAGTGCATGTAGGGAGGTCGACGTGAGCAGGAGGGAAATGCTGTAAACATTTAATGAGACCCCCTGTGGGCGCTCTGAGCAGGCAGCTGCTTTATCATTTTAGTTTTTTTTTTTTTACCAGCAACTCTGTAGCACAAACAATCCCTGCTGCCCACACATATTTATCCTCTGCTTTACCCATGTTCTTTGACTTTTCCTCTTTTGTTCATGTTCTGAACTGTTGTGATACAAACATGTAGTTCTCATCTCTTCCCTTGGACCGTTCTCAAATAATCATCTTCTGGTTTCTGGTGTGGGCATTGTTAAACCTCATTTCCTTTCTGGTTTGGAGACCACCTGGGTGACCAAGTTGCTGTTAGGTCATGTAGAGTGTGACAGTGTCACTCGGTAGTCGGTGTTAACAGAAAAAAGAAAAAAAAAACACTAAAGCTCAAGTCCTGGAGGAGGCTGAATGGAAGCGCTGCACCAGCACTTAAAATTATTACACTATTCAAGTCAGTGAGAGTAGCTGCACGAGAAGCACCAGCACTTTAAATCTGCTCTTAACCCCAACCTGCTCCTAACCTGCTCCTGCTCCTAACCTGCTCCTAACCCCAACCTGCTCCTAACCTTGTCCTGCTCCTAACCTGTTCCTGACTCTAACCTGCTCCTAACCCTAACCTGCTCCTAACCTGTTCCTGACTCTAACCTGCTCCTAACCCTAACCCCAACCTGCTCCTAACCTTAACCTGCTCCTAATCCCGACCTGCTCCAAACCCCGACCTGCTCCTAGCCCCGACCTGCTCCTAACCTGCCCTGCTCCTTACCCCAGTCTGCTCCTAACCCCAACCTGCTCCTAACCCTACCCCCTACCTTAACCTGCCCCAACTCCAACCCGCTCCTAACCCCAACCTGCTCCTAACCCTAACCTCTACCTTAACCTGCCCCAACCCTGACCTGCCCCTAACCCTGACCTGCCCCTAACCCTAACCCTAACCTGCTCCTAACCCTAACCTGCCCCTAACCCTAACCTGTTCCTGACTCTAACCTGCTCCTAACCCTAACCCCAACCTGCTCCTAACCTTAACCTGCTCCTAACCCCAACCTGCTCCTAACCCCAACCTGCTCCTAGCCCCGACCCGCTCCTAACCCCGACCTGCTCCTAACCCCGACCTGCTCCTAACCCTGACCTGCTCCTAACCCCGACCTGCTCCTAACCCCGACCTGCTCCTAACCCTAACCTCTACCTTAACTTTCCCCTAACCTCAGCCTGCTCCTAACCCCTACTTTAACCAGCTCCTAACCCCAACCAGCTCCTAACCCCAACCTGCTCCTAACCCTACCCCCTACCTTAACCTGCCCCAACCCCAACCCGCTCCTAACCCCAACCTGCTCCTAACCCTAACCTCTACCTTAACCTGCCCCAACTTTAACTTTCCCCTAACCTCAGCCTGCTCCTAACCCCTACTTTAACCAGCTCCTAACCCCAACCAGCTCCTAACCCCAACCTGCTCCTAACCCTACCCCCTACCCCCTCCCTTAACCTGCCCTAACCCTAACCTGCTCCTAACCCCAACCTGCTCCTAACCCTAACTTGCTCCTAATCCTAACCTGCTCCTAACCCTAACTTGCTCCTAATCCTAACCTGCTCCTAACCCCCACGTGCTCCTTACTCTAACCTGCTCCTAACCCTTTTCCTATTTTGGCGCTTGGTTGCTGGTCGACCACGTCAGTTTTCACGCAGCACACTGAGTTGGCGGGAAGTCGGACATGAAAATGACAAGAGAGAATGGGGTGAAATTTCAACAGGCTCCAACTTGTACATGAACGTTACGTAAACCTGTGCAGGCTGTGTGTGAGCAGTTCAGAGGGTTTTAGAAGAGATTTGTTCCACACGTGAGGTGAGGGTCAGTCTATAAGTCTAAAAACACATTTTATCTGACAGCACTCTGCCTTTTCTGAGCGTATAAATCTACAAAGAACAAGACACGGCGAGTTATAAGTCTTTAATCGAGTAGACTCCTGCGCAGTGGTCACGTGATCTCTAAATGTTCGAGTGAGTTCGTAATCTCTACGAATCCAGCCGAGCAGGTCCTGTAGTCTGAAGAACAGAACAATCTGCCAACAGTAACGGTCGTGTTGTCTGCAATATGAGATGCTTTTAGAACATTTGATTCGTATTCCAGTCTTGCAAGAAATGCAACACAAGGTGATTGGCAACTGTACACCATTTTAAGTCTTTTATTCCTAATTTTATATGAACTTCAAGTACACCTTCTCAATTTTAGTTACATTTATTTGTTTTGGACCTCATTTAGCAGCTGTCATGTGGAAACCTTTTGTTGTCGTTTTACTTCGATTAAGAACTTGTTTCTATTTCAGAATATGGACTTAGGTCATGTAACATTGCATTGTTGTTCATAAAAACCCACAGATTGAATGTTATTGGTGAGGATTTTAATCATTTTAATCAGTCGGGTCAGAAGTTGGCCTGAAGGCCACTCAGGTGACCAACCGATCAGATCTGTCCAAACATGCTAGTTTCAAGCATCACTCCTGAAGCTACGTCCGAAGCGAGGACCAGCAGAGTTCCGCTGGGACCGGCCGGGTTTCAGATGAGCGCTTTTCAAGAAGCATTTTGTTTCCCGAAGTCTCAAATGAGGAAAAATGCTTCTGACAGTAGCGTTTGATCTGCTTCACACTCGCACAGGGTTTTTGACAATCCGCCTACGTGTGCAAATCTAAATTTAACAACCTCTGTGCACTGGAAACCTCGTGCACCCCCTGGTCTTTGGAGAGGACCCCACCGTTCCAGTGGCTTGAACTTCGACTCACGAGCTCCCGACAAAATCCCTCGGAAAAATTATCTTATTTTTTTGTGTGTGTGTGTGGAGAAAATGACTTTTAGATGGAGTGGTTTTCTTTGGACCGAGACCAGCCAACATTCAGGGTCTGTGAGTATAAATCACCATAACTGTCCTCACGGCAGAGATAATGACTGCAAAGACTTTAGGGGGTTGGAATATGAAGTTCGAGTTGAAGCTTTTACCTGGAGTCCAAACCCAGCTATTGTGACAGCAGCGTCTCGTCCATCTCCCTCTACGGTTGGTTCCTCGGTGGATGTTTGCGTAGCGATTAATGGCGGGGGCGGGGGGGGGCCGGGGTCTGCAGCTTGGTAGCGCTCCGTCTCTATCAGCCCGTGACGGCTGTGTGCATTCTTGGTGCTCTGCCAGCCTCGCAGAATATTTCGCTCTTTACACATCTGCAGCTGCTTTCCTTCCCCCTCCGTCCTCTTTTAACGCAGCTACAGAGCGGGTTCATGCGCAGCTGCCCACCGTGCACGATTTACAGCCCTTTTAGAGCATGTTGACGTTACAGAATTATTTAGATCATTCGAGGTTCTGTTGGCAGTCCGGCAGCCGTGTTTGTCGCTGCGGTCGGGCTCAAAAAGTCAAAACAATCCACCGTGAAATTAGATGCAAGATTTATTACGGCAGCTTCAGTAAGAGAAATGATCATCGTCTTTAGTCCTACTCTACTAGCTTTGGGCCTCTATGATACGTTTTTGTGCTTCCCGCTACCTCCACATCTCTGAGCTGCATATGGTTTTGATGTGGGGCTGTGAATCAATGACACACTTTGTATCGGCATGTGAAAGGAGCCATTGTTAAACCGTCGGCCCTGGAAGCCGGTCTGCTTGTAATAGCTTTTTAAAATGAAATCTTGAGATTGGAAAGCTACTATGTCATCAGCGTTGGGCCAAGTCTATTCAGGGGGACCTGCGTAGGTGGATGGTTATTTGCTTCAGAAAATTTGGTGAATGCTTTTTTTTTTTTCTTTCTTCCTCCTTTCTTATTGCAAGATGGATGCAATTTCATTTTTTTCTTCAAGAAGGATTAAGGAACGTCTACGAAGGATAGACAATAGCTCAAAGTTTTTTTTTCTATAACTTGCATCCCAATCAACCAGAATGTTGATATCTACTAATGAGCTTTAAGTTCTCATTGCTTCCTGTTTTTTCTTGTTGTTTTTTGTTACCCAGGCTTCGTGCACTGTCCAGTGGGGGGAGTGTGACATCTCCCCCTCCTTCCCCCGCCATGCCAAAGTACAAGCTGGCCGAGTACCGCTACGGCCGAGAGGAGATGTTAGCACTTTATATCAAAGACAACAAGGTGGGTGAAGGAAATCTGCTTGGTCTCCATTAGGGATGCACGATAACTGTTTTTTAAAACTGATAACTTTCAGCTCCTAACGGACGATACCAATAACACACACATATACCTAAGAACATTACATCAATACTATGAACATAAACAGCTTTGACTCTTTAAATGAACAGATATTTATTTTTTCCAATGAAAAACTACTGGTAAAGCTATCAAACAAACCTATTTGATATCTCACATCAACTTAAATAAGGTTCATTACTGACTGATATAAAAAATAAAGGCTCCTTGAACTGATGGAAATACATGCATCAGAATTACAAACTGAAAAATTGCATTCCAGAAATTTACAAAAAAAGTAAATATACATAGAAAATTAATGCACTGACACAAGTTAGATTCAAACATTTATACCTTCTACCCATTTAACCTTTCACCGTGGGTCATCTTTGGAAAATTTCTTGGATTTTTCAGAAGCCTCACCAATGTGTATATGTCTCTGTAAATTCTTTGCTGCTGGCTAGCTCACATTAGCATTAGCTCACGTTAGCGCGATTTCAAAACTTTCAAAAGCGATGGTTATGTTTCAGGTGGCTGATCAGGTTTGACGTATTAAAGCTTGTGCTATTTTTCCCTCGTGGAATTCACTTGGAATATTTGTCACAAATAACCAGCAAACTATTGGCCCTTTTCCACTAGTACCTACTTGGCGCGGCTCGACTCGACTCGGCTCCGCTTTGGAGGTTTTCCACTAGGTCATAGTACCGGCTCGGCCCTCCTTTTTTCGTACCTACTTGGCTGGGGTTCTATCCGGGCTGAGTCGGGCCGAGAATACAACGTCACCACGCCGCGGGCCATTGATTGGCCAGAGAGCAACGTCACGGATGAGCCTTAAGCGACTCCTCCACACCCGCCATATTTAAAACTCGGCAACAACAAACCCAACAGCGATTTTACTTTACCTGCAATTGTCTACTTCACAAAACGAAGAATGGCCGGCAAGTCTACTCCATGGTTGAATGACGAAGTCCACACATTACTGTGCTTAATGGCTGACGACCGAATCCAGAGTGAGCTCGACGGAGCAACGAGGAACGAGAAAGTTTATGTGGGGGTCTCTACCATGAAGGCCCCGCCCACATCGAGGTGGTACTGAACTACAGTGGAAAACCACTGAGACCGAGTCGAGTCGAGTCGAGCCGAGCTGCGCCGAGTAGGTATTAATGGAAAAGGGGCATATCTTCTTCGGAAACGTTGACGTAGTTCCGTACAATCGACGCCATGTTGTTTGTTGTGATCAGCGCTGTGCTGCAGGCTGCATTTAAGGTGTAATGTAAATTCCTCCATTCCCTTGTTTGCTAGTCGTTCTTTCAGCCTTTTCTATTTTTTATGTGTAACATGTGGGAAAATACTGCAAATATCAATTCAAGTCCGCAACTACTAAAATTATGACCGACTTAACGAGTTGTTTTCTGGCATGAGGGGGTATTCTTGATTTTATTGAGATATCGTTTTTCTGATTATGCCGACGACACTTGAACATAACATTCACTGCCGGTCATTCAGGTCTCGATGGGAGTGAGGCACTGCCGTGTTGACAAAAATATATATGTTATCAGGGCTATTTGTCATGATATTTGGACTTATCGGAATGATGTTATAATTTCCTGTTATCAGCCTGATAATTATCAGCCCCATACCTATCGTTCACCCCTAGTCTCGATCTGGATGTTTCTCTGGATTCCTACCCGGTTGAATAATGCTCCCATTAACACCCAAATGTCACTTTTTTTCATTAAAATGAGCAGATGAATCACGCTGATGTATTTAACTAAACTGTTGGCAAGCTGGAAGTTTAGCAGAGAGAGAAAGAGGGATGGTTGAATTTTCCAGAGACGGTCTCTGAGGTGTCGTGCTTGTAGCCTGGCAACGACCGAGCTGGAGGAGTTATGTTCAGCGTTGGCAGGTAAAACAGGTGAACCGTCTCAGTAACATGGATGGAAACTCGCAGCCAGCATCCTCGTATCACGGCCGATTACCGCTTCAACATCTGGGGGTGGGGGATTTCTTCTTTAGGTACACGTCCAGGGCTAAAACCCCCAGAAATCCCTGCTCCTTCACTCTCCTCGTACACTCTGAACTCTGTAGTGAGTCACTGGATTCCAGAAAATGTTCCTCCAGCCATGCCTCGGTGAAACGCATCGTACTCCATTCCAGATATTCCCACTGTGTCCTTGTCAGCGGTCCAAGCTTGTCTATTTCATACTCCAGTGATCTCACATTTTCCAAGACCATTTAAACTTCTTACTTGCTCATCGTTTTCCTATTATACTACACACTCTGCTCCCCCCCCGACGCACATATGAATGCAGGCTCTTTAGTCCAGCTATTATTAGGGATTTGGAAAGCTAAATATGCTGCTTCCACACAAGTTAATAACTTAATAACATCATAATAGATGTTAAATGCAGAAAAACGTGTTCTTAGGTTTTGATTTTTGTTCCTCCCGTAGGTCCCAGAGGACATGCAGGACAAGGAGTTTGCTGCTATTCTGCAGGATGAACCCATGCAGCCGCTGGCACTGGTGCCTCTCACCGAGGAGGAGCAGGTCCGCCACCGCGCACACCTACACATGCACAACCGGCGCCCACAAACGTCCAATCAGCTCCAGTATTGAATATCTGGCACAATACGGTCTCGGTTCCGAAGAGAGCCGCTCTGTCGCGTTGACGGATGCGCCTGCGAGCTCACGTTCCTCACATTCCTCTCTTTTTTTTTTTGCTCTTTCCGCTCACTCCGCAGAGGAATTTCTCCATGTCTGTGAACAGTGTGGCAGTGCTGAGGCTCATGGGAAAAGGAGTGGGCGGGGCCGCCCCAGCCGGGGTGGTCCGCGGACGAGGGGCAACGCGAGGCGGTCGAGGTAAATCTTAAAAATGTATCCCGTTAATCGGAGAGACGATAGATGAAGGGGCTTCCTGCTGACGGATTCTGCAGCAGTTTTACCCAGAATCCTTCACTTTACATATGGTCTTTGTGGTTCCACCCCAGTGGAGCAGCTGAGGCAGATATTTGAGTGCTACTTCCCCTCATTTAGCCCTCATGTTGATGCAGTACGCTTCCTTTGGGTCTGTTTAAATAGTCCTTTAGTCCAGCCACACCTGTCTAAAACCACCGGGCTCATGAACTCACCTTGTCCACACACGCCAGTATAAACACTGGACGTCCGCTGTAGGACGGCCAAGGAAACGAGCTGCTTAGTAACTGCTTCACACGTTGGAAGTGGGTCATTTACAATCCAAACTTTATTCGTTCCACAGCTGAGAACAAAACAGTTCTCAATCTTTTTTTCTTTTTTTAAACCATCATTTTGTGACTCGTTAAGTGCGAACAGCTCCTTGTCTGTGGCGACTACAGGCCGAGGCCGCGGCGAAGGTGGATTCTACCAAAGAAGTATTGAAGATGCAGAGGTGGGGTTTGGTCGCAGTGTCCGGGAGATACACCGCAGCCAGAGCTGGGATGATCGGTACGTCTCACGGTTTAAGAACAATTACTTCACTTCAGTCTTTGGAGATGTTTGCAGCTCTTTGGGAGATTTTTATTCATCCATCTTTCCATATTGGTATTTATTGTGATTTAAGTGCACATTCATTTATCCAGGACACCAGTGTGTTCACTTCGCCGTTTTTCTCTGTTTATCTTTTAAACTGGTGTAATTTTCGACCCATTTCCTGCTTCTTTCCTCAGGGGCGAGCGCCGGTTTGAGAAGCCGCTGCGGCGGGAAGTGGGGCGTCCCGGCTTTGAAGAGAGCGGAGGTCCCGGCGGTCCCGCGAGGAAAGAATACACAAGGGCTGACAGCGATAACTGGCGCACCCTCCGAGAGGAGCAGGAGGAGGACGACGGGGAGACGGGCAGCAGCTGGAGGCACAGCGGGCCCCGCAGGGACGGTACGATGCATGCAGAGATTCATTTAAATAAGGCCGCACACTCTCCATCAAAAACAAGAACGTGAAAGGAAAAAAAGCAAATCTTTTGTGCTTTCAGACATATCTGATTTATAAAAAAAAAAAAAAAAAATACCTTGAGTAAGAATGATGAGAATGCTCTTAATGACTGAAATATTTAAATTAACTGATTGGGATTTATATTACGATTAACTTTATTGTTGTGCAGCACCTTTATGTAAGTGGCACCAGTACAGACACTTCTTCTTCTTCTCTGATCAGCATGTTTTTGAAAGCTGCTCTACGCAGGAACACCAGGTCTGTTCCAGTAAGCTCCCAGCGACAGATGAAGTGGTTCAGAGTGGTTTTATGAGACATGCCGGAGCGTCTCCTCTCACCAGATCAGTGTTGTCAGGGGCTCTCTGGTGATCACAGCAGATCTGTGCGCCCCCGTGTGGCGTGAACCTGCATTGCCACACAGCTGTTTTAAAGCCTGAACTGAAGATGATTAATGACGCAGCCACATCTCCAGTTGCGTAACAGCAGCCTGCTTAGCATCTGACGAGTGCGTTTACGTGTCTCCGTTTAGATGGTGGTCCTCGCTCAGCGGGCTGGCGGGACCACAGCGGTCCAGGCGAAGGCCGCCGGAGGAAGTTCGACTTTGACTTCCGGGACCCCGAGAGTCACGGTCCGGGCCGGCGACGCGCAGGAAGCGAGGGAGTAGAGGACGACAGGGACGGCCTGCCCGAGTGGTGCACAGATGAGGAGGACGGAGAGATGGGCACGTTTGACTCCTCTGGAGCTTTCATGCCTTTGAAGGTTTGTAGCTGCTTTTAAAATCAACATTACTGTTTCCTAGGAGATCGTCGTCTTAATGGGCTTTTTATTATGCGCTTCCACCAGGGCTGTAGCGATACACCAATCTCGCGATACGATACACGATATTCCGCTCATAATAAGATATATATATATATATATATATATATATATATATATCGATATTTATCTTACAATACATTTACATCATTTTCTGAAAGATTTTAAAGGGACAAAGTGATTTTGGTGACATCTTGTGAGTGTTTCAATGACTTTGTTTGAATTAATTGAACTGAAAGCATCTATTACACATTATATGGCTGACAGGCAGCTTGCAAATGCTGGACACAATGAATAAAAGATGTGTTGAGAAAAATAGTTTCATTTATTTAAACAGAGCAACTTGTTGCTTGCAAGCTTTTAAAAGGTTTTGAAAGAAGCTTAGAATATCGATACTCGCGGGTGAAAAATCGATACTCGATAAAATATCGATATATATGGCAGAATCAGCTCTTCATAGCAAAAAAGTAGCGGCAAGTTTGTGAGAATGGAAGCTCGGTCTTGTGTGGTATTGATTAGTGCTGGGCGGTATGACCAAAAATTTATATCACGGTGTTTTTCAAAATTATATCGGTTTCACGGTATATCACTGTATTTTTATTTTTTTTTTTTTTTTAAGCCACAACTGGGTGTTAACCACATTTTCTAATCATTTAGAGAGGAATTGCTGCAGTAAATTGGCTTAGAATTACCTATTTTACTGTCACGAGGAGTGAATATTGTAGCCTCTCGCGGCTACAACTTTAGCTCGGCAACATTTGCAGATTATTGTAGTTTGTTGGACGTCGTCTTTTTTAAATCCAAAGAACTTCAGACACGGCTCCTCGTTTAGAAAGAAGTTCCTCAGTCTCATGTTGCCGTTCTGGAGCTTCCACTTCGGGACTTTCTCTGTTTGCAGCCATCACCGTTTAAGCAGAAACTAGTAGCGTGTTGTGCCTCCAGTGCAACTGCAAAACAGTCCCCTGTCAAACAATGTTCTGCGGCACTAACGTTCCGCCGCGCGGCGTTCCCAACGTTGTGTACGCTACAGTACATACTCATCAGTATTAAAGTATATGAAAAATTCATATCATAAGAAAAATAAACACCGGTATTCGGTATGAACCGGTATACCGCCCAGCACTAGTATTGATGTTGATGTGCAAATTCATGTGCTGGTCGATGTAAAACATCATAATGACCTGAACTGATCTACGTGGCATGAAATATTCCTTGATGCTTGTGGAAGGACAATGAAAGCATGTGTCCATTCTCGTCTGTTCCTGGTGTTCCTGGACCAGAAGGGCGGTAAGGAGACAATCCTGGAGGAGTTGGAGTTCAAGGGCATAGACGAGGAGGAGGAAGAGGAGGATAGTTTCCCTGACGCAGAGAGGAGCAGCGCTGATGGAGACAAGGATAAGGGTGAGGGGGAAAGTCTGTCTTTTTCTTCCATTCATTTGTTTTCTCCAGGGAGACGTTTCTAACCGTTCCACTCCCGTTCTCGCAGAGAGCAAAGACGTCATGTCTGCTGCAGGGGACGACAAGACAAAGCCAGCATCCCCCTCCTCTCCCCCCCCAGCCCACTGTGCCCCTCCATCCCTGGAGTCCCAGCCTGGCAGCGCCGCTCAGGTGGTGGACATTACTCAGCTGAGCAGCAGCCAGTCTGCCAAGGCCAACGGCACAGCAAGCGAAGGTACATGTCCTGCCGTTTAATAATATCTCACCGTTGGTAGAAAAAGGTTCATATAAGTCCTAAACTTGAATGCAGACACTCATTCAAAATTACTTCTTCTTAACTCACCTTCATTTAAAAAAAGAAAAATCCTGATTTTACAGTCTTGAGACGTCTGACATCTGTTACTTGCATTCAGCTCTTCCAGTCACAGGACGGTGTCTGAGAGAGGAGATTTGGCCAGACTGATATTTTGGTTGGACTTAAAATACATTTAGTACCAGTCATTTAATATCTTGTTTACTGAAGCCTCTATAAGCGCGGTGTGAGACAGAGGGCCAGTAGGTGGCGCTGCAGCTCAATATCACCGTCCGCCGAGCAGAAACACTCAAAATAAACCCATTATTGTTCTTGTTTCCGTGTCAGACTTGGCTCCCAGTGGGGGGTCCAAGGCCCAGCTGAGCCCCACCATCACCACCACCTCCTCCTCTTCATCATCCTCCTCATCCTCCAGTCTGCCTCCCCA